>JANPWX010000467.1:745422-760320 GCA_024734555.1 Trochalopteron elliotii | reverse complement strand
CGGTATTTCAGAGCTATTCTGCCACTGAACAGCTCCTGAAATTCAGTGCTGTGTTATCCGAGTGAGCGCAGGGAATCTGTGTGCTTGCACTTGCAGCTGCAGCTGGAAACTTCTCAAGAATGTGTTGTTCCACCTGCAGGGATTTGTATTTATTTGCATTCATCTTACCCGTTGTCTTTCATCTAGAATAAAGTGTGAGACATTTCACTCCCGCTTGACCGACTTTGGTCTTTTTGCAGCTTCTCAGAGGTTGATTTTTTCAATTGCAAGAGATGCTGAATTTAATTGTTCTGTGCAACTTTAAAGAGAAATAATCCCAAAACATAGTTTAGCTGGAAATCATTAACCAGCCTGAGAGGAATATGGTGCTTCCTTGGGAGACTGAAGAAGTCTCTTCAACTGTTTTTTAGGCAGGAATGAAAAGACTTTTGAACAGTCCTGTTCAACAATTTCAGAAGAGTCTGAGCCGTATCCATATGTTCTGCAAGGAGAGGACATCCAGGCACTTGAAATTAATGTGGAGGACCTGAAGAAAGTATGTATGAGTATTTTTACTGCTAGAAACAGCTGTCTTAACTGACGCTCTCCTTTTGTATGTTTAACAGAGGGTGCTGCCCATTTACTTAAGCCAAAACTCACTGCTGCAGCTGAGTTCTCGTGTTATTGTCTGTCAGGCTTTTTATCATGATAAAATGTCAGCTCATCACATTCAGTTGCTATAAGTAAAGGCTTATAAGTGCCTATACAGTCCTTCCAAGTGGAGTCATCTGCCTCTTCAAAATTACATCTTCAACTTTCTGATCTAATAAGACCTGTAAGTTGTTTAGCAGCTCTCATGGCTTTCCTTCCAAAACTCAGGTCACAGTGTGTGAGTGGAAGCATTTGAGTGACACAGCAGCAGAAATCTCTTAGGAAAGTGATTTAAAACTCTCCTTTTGTGCCCCTGTTATAAACCAAGATCTGGCAGAGTGAGCCAGTAACTGAGTTGGTATCTCCACAGCTGTGTAAGGTGTATTGTAGGGGAAGAATCGTAGAAGATTTGGCTTAGAAAGGACCTTAAAACTCATTTATTTCCACACCCCCTGCCATGGGCAGGGACACCTTTCACTGTTCCAGGTTGTTTGAATCCCCATCCAGCCTGGCCTTTGACACTTCTGGGGATGGGGCAGCCACAGCTTCTCTGGGCACCTTGTGCCAGGGCCTCACCACCCTCACAGGGAAGAATTTTTCCTAATATGTAATACAAACCTACTCTTCTACTTTGAATCCATTCCTTCATTGTCCTGTTGTTAAATGTCCACGTGAAAAGTCCCTATCCAGGACTCTCAGGACCTGTACAGGAGCTGTACTGGTATGACTGCTGTGCATATCCTAAAGGGATCAGATGGAATAGAGGTGAGTCAGTGTGTACCCAACTGCACTGTGACTGTTTATTTCCTGTAGCTCCATGCTCCACGCCTTCCCCACTATGCTGGGACAATTCCAATCCAGAAGCATTACCTCCTCCGGAAACCCCGGCCCAAAGAGGTGTCACATCTTGTAGCACATCCTGTTCACCTCCCAGAACCCAAGGGACCACTGATTTTTTCTGGTAGGCTTCAACTTCACATCTTCCCTCTGGGTTTTGCTTTTGCTAAGCCAAACTTTAGTGACCTGGATCTGGGGTTGGGTATTTTTATATGTGTGATGTAGGACCAAGGCAGCTTGAAGATGGCCGTGAAGAGATCCTCCCTCATCACATTTTGGGAAGTCTCCAGGATTTAAGGAAGGAAGCCTTGGCCAGAGGAAACACTCAGGTTGGTTTGTAGAGTTAGGAAAATGCTGCTGCATGCCACTTTCCCAGAGGCAGAGTGTGGTGCCTACAGTACCTTTCAATGCTTTCCAGCACCTGTCAGGAGCAGGGCAGGCCTGAGGTGTGGTTTTCCCAGCCTCGTCACACTCTGGGGGAGGGCTTTGGAGAAACTGCACCAGCAGGTTTTGGAGTCCTGTGTGCAGGAACAGGTCATGGAGGGAACAATTACACAGGCTTCCTCTTCCCTCTGTGCCCTGCTGATGGTGTCAGAGAAGAGTTGGTGTTGCAGCAGTGCCATTGCTGGAGTCTCATTACTCAGATAAATACTTCCATTGTATCTGAGTATGTCCCTACTGCCCTGGTCTCCTTCCTCTCAGATTGCTAATGTAACAGTGCTGTCAATCTGAAGAATTCTTCTTTCCTCCCTTCTCCCATTCCTGTTTTGGTGTGCATGGAGAGGTTAATTTAATGTTTCATTTCTCATCAGCTAGCAGATGCTATTAAGGTTCCTCATCCAGATGTTAGTGCAGCAGCTGTAAAAGAGGAACATGGAAAAGAGAAGAAGGAAAAGGCACATCAGGCCCAACTAGCAGAGCACAAAGCTTTCCAGAACTGGAGGCATCATATGGCAATGAGGAAAAAGCAGGAGAAACACCTAGGAGGTGAGAAAAGCTAAGGAGGTCTCATTCTATGAAATTCTGCGTGCAGATGAAGTTTGATGTCCCCACACCAAACTGCAGAGGTCATTGCCCACCAGGGTTAATCCCATTGCCATTGCAATGTAATTCCATGTTCTCAGGGCTCCCACACTGCTCATGCTGGTGGCTCTGGATGTGGTGGGAAGGTGAGCTGGTGGCTCTGGCTGGGGAGAGGACAGTGGATTTGGCAGGGAACAGTGTAAGTGGGTTAATAGGTGTAATAACAGTGGCAAAGGGTGTGCCCAGAAGTGCAGCACCAATGATGTGATGTTTTTTTATAGAAATTCTTCACAAGCCAGAGAATGAGTTACTGATGAACATGTCAGATGATTACAGGCAAATCCAGGAAGAACGTGACCTCATTGACCGGAGTCTCCCTGCCCTGTTTCCTGGAAAGGTGAGAGCCCCACTTCCTGTGTGTCCTGATTGTGCTACTCTTGCAAAACAGCACAGACACTGTTCCAAGTAGGTCTCTGAAGTGTTGTCAGGAGATGTTTATCAAAGCCACTCTGAATCCTTTAGCTTGGTGTCTGAGCAGAGCTTTCAGGGACATGAAAAATAAAAACCTGAATTGTGCTATCCATACCAGTCAGGGGAAAGTGATCATAAGCAAGTGGCATTTCTTGATTTTCACCAAAGAGCTGTTGTGCCCTGGGAATGCCAGGGAAACTTGTCACAATAGCTGTTCCAGGGGCAGAAAGATCTGATAGCTTCAGGCTTGGATTTTAGTGATTGCCATGAAGAAAAAGGCCTGGGTAAGGCAGGAGGGTTATGGGATAACTGTCTTGAAATCCTTTGTTCACATTTATAGCACTATCAAAGAATTTGCATTTGTGTGAGGCTTTATTTTAATATCATTCAACTTTCACGTGCACTAAGATAGAAGAAAGTTCTTTTGTCTTTGTCAGCAGCCTCATAGAAATTTTGGCTTGCTCTGCAGAAAGGGATAATTCATAGACTTTTTAAAGTGCTCGTGTAGTCGGGGTTAGACCTCTTCTTTTTTGCTTCAAGTGCCTGTGAAAACAGCAGGTAGCTGCACAACTCTGTGTCAGTGGGAGCCTTGTTTCCCACCCCAGGGATACCGAGTGGGAAGTGAGTTCTGGAACCTTCCGGAGCAAATTGGGGATGAACTGACTGGGCTGACTCTGACCCTGACCCGGACAGAACGTGGGCACCCAGAGCCACTCACCCATGTGGGAAAACCCAGAACTGTCCAGAGGGAAACAGGTAAGGGAGCACTGCAGAGAGGTGATTCTGAAGAAGTGTGGAAGGAGAAGCTCCTTCCCTGTTGAGCCTCCTCTTTAAAACACTACAAGGCCAAAGTTTGGCAGGGAATGAAATTTGATTAGGCATGTGGGTGTGTAAAGAGTGAGCTCTTCTGTGGGTATCTCCACAGGTCTGAAGTCTCCAAAGAAGATTCCTTGTCACCTAAACTGGGATAAGAGTCTTTTCCTGAAACATCGACGGCAGGAGCTAAAATCTCTCCTGGAGGAACTGGGCTTTCATAAGCCGGTAAGACCAGAGGAACAAGCACTTTTTTTGTGTCTCTTGTCAGGTGCTGTAGAGTAACAAAATTGCCAACAGTTGGATACCAAAGAAGCATTAGGAAACTAAAACTTGGTCCCACAATGCTTTTCTTGGAAGTTCCCACATTTCCGAAGGGCCACACCTATGAAAGAGTTGTCTGACCTACTGAAGTGTTCCATGGAGTGGTCTAGGAGCCTCAGAATAGGACCCCAAACCACCAGCATGCAGCTGCCAGATCCTAGGCAAAGAAAAACCTGCCAAGTACTGGTGCTGGACTTTGATTTACTGCCATGGGGCAGAGGGAAGAGATCTTTACCCATGTAGAAGACACACTCTGAAATAATCTCCTGAAAGCAGGTGGCCCCTCCTCCTACAAAAAGAACAAACCTCACTTTTTTTGTATTTGAAACCTGTCTCTGAGGGTGAGAAATGTGAAGAACACTTTGTTTGTGCATCATTGCTGGTGGGGAGTGCAGTCATCTGGGATTCTTGGTTGGGAATCTCAGAATTGGTTCTTTCCTGTGTCCCTTGAATACACTTGGAATGCCTCTAAAAGCCATTGTAGGAGCAAGATACTGCAACTTCACTTTACTTGACTGAGCTGATGCATTTGTCTGATGTTTTAATGCCCTTTCTATGTAAAAGAGCAACTGTGAGTTGGTCATTTCTGTGTATGTCCAGGATCTGGAAGGACTGGAGGTGATTGGGAGAGGGCAGCCTTTCACATCTGTCTCAGCCAAGGCTTTTCAACAAACTGCCATTTCTGAAGAGATTGAGACCCTGTAAGTTTTACTTTGTGGGATACTTTATGGCAGAATAAAGAATTTTGGGTGTGCACCACCAGTCTGTGGGGATATCCTTAGCTGTTCTTATCCAGAATGGAAACGAGTCTCCACTGGGACACAATAAAAGGCACATTCTTATATTATCATCACCAGATTTAGGAGCCTTTGTGCCTTGGGGCCTTGTGTCTAAGGAGCAAGAATCAGAGAAAAGTTTTGTTGAGGCTTTTCCTCCAGTCTTCACTCTGTGTGGCTTCAGAGCTTACATCAGGCAGGGTGGGATTCTACTCTCAATTACCTCCATTTGATTGTCTTTTTCTAGCCTTCCATCATTAATTTCCTGGTTTTCCCTGTCCTGTCCATCTGTAACAGTCACAACCTGAGGGTCTCTTGTCCTTTTTCACTCATGCACTTCAGGCAGGTCTCATTCTTTAATATTTTAGCTGTCCTGTTCTCCTTGACATTGACATGTAGGTAGATGCACCACATCTGCAGGGCTCTGCCCCTAAAGAGATTACTGTGTGAGAAAACATTAAATGGGATTATTTATTACAGGATCTTGTAAATCACCCCTGGGTCTCCCCTGTCTGGAAGTGAATTTAACTCCATGAAAATGCTGGCTTTTGTTTTCTTTAGCAGTGACCCCTTAGGTGACTCCTTCGTTGTGGTTCCAGAAACTGAAAAGGTTCCATCTTTAGTTTTCTGTGGCCAGCCTGTTCGTTGGATCAAGGGCATCACTACTTCCAGGGTAATTGTGAGATTTTAATTGTTTAGTCAAGCTGAGCCTATTTGAGTTCCCAAGTCACAGTTGTACAATAAGTGTCACTCCAAGGCCACAGAATGGGGGGCTTATTCTGAACATAACAGAGTACCCCTGTGTTTGCTCCAGAGGGATGTAGGAACAGAAGGGCTCTAGTTGTGACGTGAGGTTCAGATTCCCAGGCTTTCTCTGTATAATGGCCACTTCTTTGGACCTGTTTCACAAGTTCTCCTACCAAGGCTCAACCCTTTATTTGAGCTGTGACTTCATGCAGCATAAATCCTGCCAGATAGAGTAGAAATTGTTATCTTTTTCCTCTTCCTTGTAGAAGGAGCTTGGCATTGCTGCCCGGCTCACCTTTGAGACTGTGGCTTGTGAGAAGGCTGAAAGTTTCCTGGCAGTGACCAACGATGGCAGAGCTGCCATTTGGTACCACTGGATGAGACGTCCCCAGCAGATCCCCTCCAGACACACCAAGGGGAGCAGGATGCCCTGTTTTTACTTTGATACCAGGCCAGGTATGAGACCTGCTGGTCTCCCAGGCCTTTGTGCCTCAAGCAGGGAGCAGGAATTTGGGAGTTACCTGGGATGTGGAGTCTGACTAATGGCACAGCACTGCTGGATGATTTCTCCTGAGGAAGTCACCCTGGGTGTCAGAGCTGACTCACCCCAAAAGAGCTGTGCAAGGCAGATCTCACTCCTGGAACTTAAAGGAAAGGAGGTTGCTTCTGCTGAGTGTAAATGGGTGAAATATGGAGAAGTGAATAATTTTCTGATGGCAAACGGGGCATAATGTTCTGGAGAGAAAATTGAGCTTGTTGGAGAAGGAGAGTGCAAAGGGAATAAACCAGTTCAGGAACAAAGGGACTGAGAGTAAATCTGGAAGGAGAACAATAGCTGGGTGAAGTGTGATAACCAGCTGAACTATGGGGAAAGAGTCTCCTAGAGAGATAAGGACACTTGGGATGGTGTTGGAAAGGGGTCAGGTTAACCAGGTGGCTTCTTGCAAACCAATGCATTTTCTCTCTTATTTCAGGTGTAATTTTGCCTGGAGAAACTCGGAGGTTTTCCTTTATTTTTAAGTCAGAGAGAGCAGGCATTTTCAGTGAGCCCTGGGAATTTAGGACACATCCTCTGTTATTGGGAGGAGCTCTGGTTCAGGTGACCCTTTGGGGAATTGCTGTGTATGAAGATAAACTGGCTGACTTCAGAGAGAAACTGGAGGTAACCAAGCATGTAGCTGGGTAACTGAGCTTTGAACTTTATATGCAAATAGAGCATAAGGGTGGAAGTGGACAACATGGTATTTTTATTGGTGTGGAATTACTGCTGAGAGTGAGATTTACAGAATGCATATACCTGAGCAGGTTTGCTAAATGACATGAGGAACTCTGCAGTCTCTTGTAATGTTGTTACTAAAGACATGACTGTGTCTCCTAAAGTGTTCACACTGGCCCTTTAAAGAATGAAATTTTTGTTGGCAATTAATTTCATTAGTTACTTAGTGGGAAGGGGATTGACTGTACATTATGGTAGCAGTTAAGGTATAAATTGAAAATTACACTATGCTTTGAAATGTATAGTTTTGGGGAAGGATTTGTGGAGTTTATTTGAAAAGCTGTTGAAAGTATTGCTCTGCTCAGCAGGTTTTGCAGTTGTTCATGTCCTTGTAACTCTGTATAATGAATGGTGTGGTTACAGGTGGGACTGAATTGGTGTTTGCATATGGAATGGGGACTCAGGCATGTTGTTCTTGTTGTGGTGCCCTAGAGTGAGCTGGCTGCTCGAGAAGGTGCTGCTATAGTGAAAGAGAGCTTGAATGAACTCCTGCAGCAAATTCGGAGCCCCGAGCCCATCCCATCTCCTGTGGATTCCTGTGTCACTGAGGAAGAGCTGTTCCACAGGAAAAATCCCGAGGTGATGTTTGCTATTGCATGGACTGCACAACTGAAATAACTGGGGAGGGCAGTTATGGGGCTGCTGCATCCCTGGTGTTCTTCAGCTGGCAGAGTCTGCCACGGAGGCTTTAAGAGTTGGGTTTGAAGAGGGGAGGTGCAGCCTTCATGTTTACCTTTTCCCCCATTGTCACAGTTGCATTATCAGCATCAAGTGGTAAAGCAACTCCATAAACTATGGAGACAGCACCTGACTGTGCCTTCAGTCTTGGAGGAGGAAGTGCCTTTGGAGCAGAGGAGCACTGCAGAGGACATGGAGTACCAGGAGAGCACCTCAGAGCCTCCCTCTGTCCAGGGCAGCACCACTGAGCTCCCACGTGGGAAGTACACATTAAAGGAGTCTCCAAGAGAAAAGAGCTTTGAGGAGGAAGAAGCAGGTCCTTCAGGATGGAACCTTTCCATGGAGGACTTTAAACAGGTGGTCACCTCTGTTCCCACAAGCTGATGATTTGTTCATTCCCCTACAAGCAGCCCAGCCTGCCCCAGTGTGAGCCCTAAAGGACTGCTGCCAGTATCCTGGGAGTTTGGGAGAATTACTGTGTGTGTTGGCTCTGCTGACCACACCCTCAGGGCTCTTGTAAAGAGATTCCCAAGAGACTCTGTGGGCTGTTGTGTGAAGAAGAAAAGAGAACCACACAATATAATAGATATTTTCAACTCTTCCCCCTTTAGCTTTCTGTCATCCCAGGACTGAATGTGGGGGGCAGGCTGGACTTGCAGCCTCCTGTGGCTCCCCCAAGGGCTCTTCTCCTTGGAGAGTTCTTCCTATTCATCAGAGAGCTAAGGGAGCACTCATGACAGGCTGTGGATAAAGTACAGACCTCCCTAGATTAAAGCAAGACTGCTTTGGATTTGGTCAATGCTTTTTCTGTTGTGCTCTCTTGGAAATCTCTCCCTTATTTTAACTAAGCTTTACTAGGGAGCTTTCTAGCTTGATAGAATCTTTGTTTCCCAGCACACCTGAAGTTGCAGAGGGGCTTAATATCAGTCTGATGGGGGAATCTGGGATTGTTCTGCAGATCTTGGGTACCTTGGCCATATCCTGGCTGTGTAGGAAGCCCCATTTGGGTGTGTGAGTGCCCAGTGCAGCCTGTTTTCAGATGGTGTCCAGGAAGAGAGCTATGGGCTGCTCCACTGAGCTCAGAGACTGGGAATAAAGACTTAGACGTGCTCCACAGCCCCTGTGTATTTTCTCTCACAGGCTATAATGTCAATCCCAGGGGAGGAGCAGCGGGAAGAGGCACTGACCCAGCTCAATAAGGCAGCTCTGGAGCTGTGTGTTGAACAGAGGCCAACCCAGTCAGACCTTCTGTATCCACTCTGGTGGGTTACCTTTGCAAGGAAAAGCTTGTGAAAACACTGTGTGATCAACAGCCTCAGCAAGCTCTGTTGCAAGTGTTGTGATTCAGAGTGCACATAATTATATGAGGTCTAGAAGTCATCTTTACACTCTGGTTTTTTATAGTTTAATTGTAGCAGCTGTCTAGGACCTAAATGCCTTTTTTTTTTTTTTCTAGAGATAAGTTTAGATTAAATGCATGTAATTTTGGAGAGTGTACAAGATTATTTCTGGAAAGATTATTCCAGTCTGTATTTATGAAACCTTTGGGTATTTTCTGTATCCTTTTACTCAGATAACTGTCTCCTCCCTCATGCAGTCTCTGTTATTTGCTCAGGCTTTCAGACTGTAAACATATTAACAGCTTTGAGTTGCTTCTAAATTAGAAGGATGCAGGTTGTTCTTGGGAAGCACAGAGCAGGTTGATTTACCAACGTGTGTCATGTTGGAGAGCAGACCTAGTTTCACAGTAATATTTATGGGTTCCTGGGAGCCTGTTGATTTGCAAACCATTGAGAGCTCAGAGGGATCTAACATGAGGAAAGCAATTCAGCATCCCCCTGCACAGATATTTAGACAGTGGGTGCTGTTCTGTTGGTTGAGCTGCACAGGGCAGCTGTTAGGTGTAAGGTGCCTTCACTCCTGGGCACAGGGTCAGACAAGGTGGCAGTTGCTGCACTGTTTCCCTTCTGATCCTGATAATTTTCTCAGCCTCCAGCTGTGGCGTGGAGCAGTTGATGACCTGGTGAGTCACTCTCTGAGGCTCAGATCCCTGCTTGGTTTGATTGAGGAGGACACCTATGTAGAAGCTTTTCCAGAGAGAACAGGTAAATGGTGATTTTAGCACAGCAACTGCTTTCTGTGGGCTGTTGGAAATATAAAAAACATGATGAATTTGAACTGAAATGTCAATTTCAACATGTCTCCCTGAGGAAAAAGCATCAGGAAAAAAAACTGGCAGATTGTGTGACAGTCACAATACTAATTGGGATCTGTGGTTTGGCATCAGTAAAAAAAACACCCCCACAAAAAAAGCCTTTTAATTCAGCTAGATCTAGCCATGGTTTTCACACAGACTGACCCAGCAAACACTGCCTCAATGAGACCTCTTCATTCCTTATTTAAACAAAGAACTCTTCAAGGTATTGTTTTTCAGTGCAGTACCTCTCAGATTAATAAAAATAGGAAAATATACTGCAAAAGTCACACATTCCCACTGTGCTAGTGCAGTGGGCTGGACTTTTTGGATGTGTGGATGCTTTTGGTTAATTTAAATCCTTTCTTTTGTAGAGGAAGTACAGCAAGGAGGAGCAAAAAAAGGAGGAAAGGAAGACAAAATAGCTACTAAGAAAGAAGAGAAAAAGGATAAAGAAGGCAAAAAAAGTAGAGGGACATCAGGGAAGGAGAAGGTAGTAGGTGTTATGATGCTGGGTGAACCCTGAGTGCTGGGGGCAGTGTGATCCATCCTGAGGTTGTGTATCCTAAGTTTGAGCTGATTTCCAACCCAGTGAAGGAGGTGCTGCTGCTGGGAGGTGCATCTTGAAGCAGTATGAGCAGTGTCCTGACCTGTGTCCCTTTTTCCTTGGTCTGTCCCTGGTTAGGATCTCTCAGGCAGCAGAAAACTGAAAGCAAAAGATGAGAAGCAAGTATCTTCCATTTCAGTGCAAGATGTGAAAGGAGAAGCAGAGTCTGTCAAAGGAGGAGATGAGGAGCAGAAGGTGAAAGAGGAAACTGCAACTACAGATGGGGCAGAACCTGCTCAGGAGGAGCAGGACTCTATTTTACTTGGAAAGTACAGGGAAAAGCTCTACATTGAAGTGAGTCTGATGAAAGCTTGTATCATTGTCTTGGTTTTGTTCTTGTAAGGCACACTGAGGCTCAGGGGGAGAGGCAAGCATTTTGTTAAACTCAGAAAACTGGCAGACATATGTCCCTTGTGCTGCAGCAAGGTAAGTGTGAAATCCAAATTAATTTGTTTCAGCCCGGAATCTGTTAGCAGAAATCACACAGCCACATGTGGCACTCATATCTGGGATGTCTTTAGCATTGCCTGCAGACTCTGGAGGGATCAGCTGAATTAATTGTAACCTTAGATAATGTTAAACACACTTCATAGCCAGGGAAGTTATTACTAGAGCTCTGTTAGCAGCAGGCTGCCACTTCTGTGTGGTTGTGTGTGTGCCCATATGAAAATGTACCTCAGAAACCACCTCTGTCAGTCTCAGCCTCAGGATTTCTTCATGTGTTTTCACTGCAACTTGTCTTCTCTGAATTTCTGTAGGTTTACAGGCTGCTGGATTCAATGGTGAGTGAAATGGTGTCTTTATTTGAGGATCTAAAGCAGCAGCATGCTCTGAAGTGGGAGTGAAGCCCTTTGTATGTAGAAATAGGCTTGCTTTAAAGAAATAAATAACCATATTTACACTGATGGAGTGGAGACTCTTCTTTCTGAAAGTGATTCAGTGATTACAAATACTGGGCTGCCTCTTTTCTGACACACTCTGATGTGAGACTATTGCTAGATCATCTGTTACTGCTACAGATGATGCTTGCCAAGAAGAGAAAAGGCAAGAAGTAATCACCACCTCAGAAAGTGTTAAGACTGGAAAATACTGGTGTTTCTGCTAAAGGAGAATTCAAAGTGCCAGTTAACAGGTGTGTTCTTTGTGTTTTGATTGTGCTTGGCCAGCAGGTGAGTGAGCAGGGTGTTCTTGTGCTTAGGAATACTGGTACCAGGAAAGTAGACAAATCCATCCTGGGTTTTATCATGTTTTTGGCAGCTTGTCCAGTCTCCCCTTGGGACTTGCTAACAGGAGGCTTCTCTGAGGCATTCTGGATCCCAGTAAAAACACTGTCCCAACGGGTGTGCCACCCTGACTGGTTTTGCACTCACAGATTTCCTTCTTGTGCTGATCTTGCCATCTCTCCACTGAGCTCCAGGTACCCATGCCCCATTCTGGGCCAGGTGTTATATGATTCCTTCCAAGACTAATCACTCTTAAATTAGTGAAGTTTATGCTATAAAAGTTGTGAGCCATGGTAAGGCCTTGTGTTAGAGCCACCCCTCCTGTCTGTCCATCTGCCTGTGTGTCTGGGCTCATCACCATTTTGCATCTGTGTGCATCCCTGCTGCAATGGGGCTTTTTGTGGAGGCATCCCAGGCCTGAGTGTGGCACATTGGACTTCACTTGGAGCAGGTTCTGAGGCAGAGTGAGCTCTGTGGGGTCTGTCTTGCCTGGTGTCAGTAAGTGCCACCTTCCTGCTGAAGCAGCTGGACAGCATTCCCTGGGAAGGCTTTGGCCTGCAGAGCAATGCTGTCAGTGTGGATCATTAACTGGGGATGGTCATCCCACTGCACTCTCAGGCAGCAGATGCCTGTCCATGCTGTCACTCAGCCATGAGTTCAGTGGCTCCAGGTGTGTCCCTTGGGCATGTGCCCCTGTCCCTGTGTCCCTGGCTGTGTGAAATGACTGCTCCTTCTGCTGAGTTGGTGTCTTCTGCTTTCTCATTTTAACTCCTGTGCTGTCCCTGGGGAGAGCATCTGTTCCTCCCCTTGGCTCCCAGCAGTACCATGGCAAAGCACAACTTGTTTTTTTCACTGGCCAGGTGAGGCTCCTCATCTTCTGAGATGTTTTCTCTTTGTGGGGTGTGGGGAAGCATTTTGGCTTCTGTAGCAGCAGGAGCCTCCTCTGGCTCAGCGGGCACAGACCCACAAAGGGAATGTCTCTGCTCAGCATTCCTGGAGTGAGAATTTCAGCAACATTTTGAGAATTAGGAGGAAAAAGGCCTGAAGTTGGGGTGTGTCTCACAGGCTCTGACAATAGCTCCTGCCTTCCTGGAGATGATTATCAGCTTGTGAATCTGCCCAACTCAAACTGCTCAAGCCATCTGTTTCTAGGAGAGAGGGAGTCTGCACGTTCTAGAGGCAACGTGATTGTCTGAGAGGCAGGGATCCTTTCATTTGGTAGCTTTACCTTAAAGGATGGCAAAGCCAATCCATGTCTCCATGGATCCATATCTTCAGTCCAGCCTATTGAAACCAGGCTCCATGTGTTCATCTACCCACAGGAAAATCTGTTAATACAACACCAGTGGATGAAACTTTTACATCAGCCATGTACAATGGAAGAATATCCTGTGCTGGCATCTTCCCTTCTGAGGGAGGAGTCTGGTGGCAGAGGGCAGGTGGGTGGCATATGAGTTCTGCAAAGAGAACATACCTAATAGTCTATAGTCTAATAGGGAATAGTCTGATTTCTTGTCATAATTTTTTGTCATAAATATTGCCAGTGCTTCTTCCAGCCTCAGACAAGAGTGTCCTCTGGGGACAAGGTACAAGCAGCATTCAGGAAGGGATGTGCTGGGCCAGCAACTGTGATACTCTGTCTGGCTGCTGCAGCTTTTTGTGAGCCAGCTGCTTTTTTTTTTTTTTTTTTTTTTACCCTTTTGCATTGATTTGTGGAAGTAACAGGACAAGAACTGCAGTGGAATTAGAGCTGGCTTCCACAGTGCAGTTTTAGAAACAAATACCTCTTATTTACAGGACCAGTGTAAGATGTGGGGTCTGTCCTTAGCACAGAACCCCTCAGGGCTGTCAGCTCTGCAGTCTGCAGGACCCTGTAAGGCTGAGTCCTTGCAGCCAGGCAAGGAAATGATTCCTTCTCCTCTCCCAAACGTGGGCATTATTTGCATTAGTGTTAATAATTTGTGTTGTGTTTGCTAAATAACTAAGTTGAGCGACCTTCCTGGCCTTGAGAGTTGCATTTCCAAACCCCACCCCCCATGTGAGTGGGGCCTGAAGACACCATCACCACCAGAGAGGATGGGAAGAGGGGGAATTGCAGGAAAATGGTGCAAGCAGAAGGTGACAGCATTTCCAGAGGTTTCTCAGTGGCAGAGGGGGTCTGGGTGAGCAGTCAGACTATTGAGGGCAAGCAGTGGGGTCCTATACCTAAAATGTGGGGATTTGGGCCCCCCAGCAAAGAAACCAGACATTTGTACAGCTCCAAAAACACCCCCTGGGTTTTTTTCCTCATGGACAGATTCATTTTGCTTATAAAAAAGGCAAGTTGTCTGCCTCACCATGTGACACAGTGAAGCAGGAGCATTGGGAATGGAGGAAGAAGAAAGCTTGGAGCTTGGGCTGCCATGGAGAATGCCTGCCACTTCCCGGGCTGGGATGTTTCCCGGGCTGGGATGTTTTCTGGGCTGACATGCAGAGGGTTTGGATGCTGGATATGCTCTTTTCCCACACTGCAGCTGGGAGTGGGACTAGATGCTTATTCAGCCTGCACGGCCAGAGCTTGTTGGGAATGTCAGGCTGCTGAGATCTGCAAAGCCCCCAGAGGCACATGGGCTCCACCGGGACCCAGAGCAGGACCCTGGGGCAGGACCCCAGCTCTGCACTTCGTGGGGCTGGCGGGAGCAGCGGCAGGAGGGCATGACCCCCCTCCCACCGCAGAATGTCTCAGCACCCCTGAGGTGCTTTCCATCATGAAAAATGTCAGTGATATTAAAAAGATTATATGTATCCATAATACTTGAAGGGCTGTCAGTTATTAAAATGGAAAGCAGAGGCCGGGAGAGAGGGGGTGGCATTGAAATGATCGAGAGACATGACTTATTTTGTCATGTCATCTGATGCCTCCCTCTCTCCCCCCAGCCAGGCTCCGGGAGCTGTTCAGAGCAGGGGAAGAACCCTCTCCAAATTTAGATCCTAAAAAAAAAAAAAAAAAAAAAAAAAAAAAAAAAAAAAAAAAAAAAATTAAAGAACCCAAATTGCGAGCGTGGCCTTGGGTAGCAAAGAGGGAGCAGCGTGGTGGGGAGGTCGACATGCCTCGGAGCTTCTTCCGCGCTCAGGGACGTGGATTTCTGTCTAAAAATAATGGGGTGGAGGAGGAAAAAAAAAAAAAAAAAAAAAGGAATACAGGCGCGCAGGCAGCAGCGAGCAGCGCCTGGCTGGCTGCCAGAGAAGGGGCAGTGACTGAGCATTTACAGCATCCCCGCCTCCCGCATGCGGCGGGGCAGGGGCTCGGCGCCGCATCC
>JANPWX010000467.1:702760-731017 GCA_024734555.1 Trochalopteron elliotii | reverse complement strand
CCACCGCGCCCCTCCAGCCCCGCTGCGCCATCGCCGCGTCCCCGCCACTCCGCGAATCCTCCCCGCACCTCTCGTGTGCCCCCCGTGTCCTCGCTGCAGCGCCCGCGTTCCCTGAATAATTCTCCTGCAACGCCTTGTACCCCTCCTGCATCTCCACGGGATTCTCCGTGCACCTTCCTGAGTTCCTCCTGTAGCCTTTCCGCAGCCATACACTTCTCCTGCCTCCCCCGTCATGCTCTCCATATCCCTTTGCATCCCCCTGTATCCTCCGTAAATCCTCCTCGTACTACCGCAGCCCCTGCGCGACTTTACGCACTCTGTACTCCCACTCTGCACCCCTTTTCCACTTCCTGCATCCCTCTTGCATCCCCGTACCCAAACCCTGCATCTGCCCAGCAGCAGAGGGGTCTCCCTGGTCCCCTCCTGCTCCTCACTCCCCTCACCACAGAGCCTGTGCCGCCCCTGTCCGCAGCCACCCCACGGCAGGGAATTTTCGTCTCTGAGGGGATGTCCTCTCAGGGGACACGCGGGTCAAGCCCCACAGATGATGCTGATGTATTTACAGCTGTTAAGTGTGCCCCCAAAGTGTGCTGGTGGAGGGCAGCCCTAGGAATGGCCTTCACCCCACCATGGGTGGGGTGTGCCAAACTGGAGAACGACCTCCTCTGAGCTTCCAGTGAGTGGGAAGGACTTGTAATGTCCTGGGGGGGATTGGAGTGGACTGAGCCCGAGCAGAGCTACCTGAGGCTGGGTCTGAGAATGGTTCCCTTGGCAATGGGGAGTGAATAGTGGGGAGCAGCACCCTGTCCTGGGGCACAGCAGAGCCTGGGGTGGTGGTACTGATGCTCTGGTCTGTCATGGCTCTGTGCAGAGGCTGAGCTTTGTTGTGGTGAGCAGGGAACCCCTGAGCCTGTTTGGTGTCACAGGCAGACATTTCTCACGGGGATGGCAGCCATGGCCACGGTGGGGACACCCGGCGTCCCTCGTCACACGAACCGCCTGATTAACGAAAAGTCCCCGTACCTCCTGCAGCACGCCCACAACCCTGTGGATTGGTAAGAGCAATGGGCAGCCTTTCCCTCTCCACCTCCTCCTCTCCTTGTGCCCATGGGCTGAGGGACTCTTGTCTTCTCCCCCACAGGTACCCTTGGGGTCAGGAAGCCTTTGATAAAGCAAAGACAGAAAACAAGCTGATATTCCTGTCAGGTAACCAGAAACAAGGCATGTTTTGTGTCCCTGTGTGTTGGTCAGTAGGTGACCAGATAAGCTGAGCTGCGTCCTGAGCTGGTGTGTAAGTAGCCATGTAGGTATGGATGACCACCAAGCAAGAGTGGGCCATGTGCTGGAGTAGCTCTCTGAAAATGGGCTACATGCAGGACCAGAGTCCTTGGCCAGTGTTTAGGAGCAAGAGCTGGAGAGTTCAGGAGACTTTTCTCCTCCATCTCTTGTCCAGGGAGGCAGCAGCTGTTGCCCATAGCAAGGGTCCCATCTCTGAGTGTTCTCCCCATCACGTGTTTCCTGCTCCCTGCAAAGGACCATTCCTCACCCACCTGAGCTTGTTTGCAGTTGGCTACTCCACCTGCCACTGGTGCCATGTCATGGAGGAGGAGTCCTTCAAGAGCAAGGAGATCGGGGAGATCATGAATGAGCACTTTGTGTGCATCAAAGTGGATCGTGAGGAGCGGCCAGATGTGGATAAAGTGTACATGACCTTCGTGCAGGTGAGGGAGGCACGGGCAGGGCCCAGGGGAGGCTTTGACTGGCTTCCTCAGGGTGTCATTGTCATGTTTCTCAGGCAAGCATAACCAGTACATGGGGTGGTGTGGTTACAAGAGTGGGCAGAAGCACACATCTGTCCTTGAGTGAGGCTCTTGGATGTGCTGGAAGGGCACAGAGCAGGTGCCTCTTGCATGACCTTGGTGCACATGCATTTTGTTTTTCAGGCCACCAGTGGTGGAGGTGGTTGGCCCATGAGTGTCTGGCTGACCCCAGACCTGAAGCCCTTTGCTGGGGGGACGTATTTCCCTCCTGAGGATGGAGTTCATCGTGTTGGTTTTCGGACTGTGCTGCTCCGGATCGCAGAGCAGGTGTGGGGCAGGAATGGTGTAGCAGGCAGGGCTGAAGCAAAGGGGGCACAGGGAAATTGGTTTGGGTTTGAAGTATGACTGAGTTAGGAGGAAGAGTAGCCCAGAGAACAAACCAGAGCTTTGGCTTGGTTAGAAATGGGTTTGAGCTGATTTTGGGTCAGTGATCGAGAACTGGAGGTGTTGGTTTGGACTGGTGCAAGGCAAGAAGAACTGTCTTTTCCCCCTTGCATCTTAGTGGAAGGAGAACAAAGATGCCCTGTTGGAGAGCAGCCAGAGGATTCTGGAAGCATTGAAACACACATCAGAGATCCGTGTGCTGGGCC
This sequence comes from Trochalopteron elliotii, assembly GCA_024734555.1. NCBI lineage: Eukaryota > Metazoa > Chordata > Aves > Passeriformes > Leiothrichidae > Trochalopteron > Trochalopteron elliotii. The sequence continues at coordinate 728,607 of JANPWX010000467.1, read as the reverse complement.
AGGAGTCACCCCCACCAGCCAAAGAGGTGATGGACACCTGTTTCCAGCAGCTCTCCAGATCCTATGATGAGGACTATGGTGGCTTTTCCAAATCTCCCAAGTTTCCCACCCCAGGTCAGTCTGGTCTGTACTGCTGAGACCTGCTGTGGGGCAGGCAGCACTGTGGGGGCAGAGCCCACCCCACAGCCTCCTGTTTTCTCCCTGTGTTTCAGTGAATTTGAATTTTCTGTTCATGTACTGGGCCCTGCACCGAACAACTCCAGAGGGTGCCCGGGCACTGCAGATGGCTCTGCACACCCTCAAGATGATGGCCCATGGGGGCATCCATGACCACATTGGTCAGGTAGGAGTAAATCTTTTGGGGTAAGCCCCTGTCATGCCCTGGAGATGTGGGGTAGAGATGTCTTCACATGGTTTCTGCAGGGGTTTCACCGCTACTCCACTGACCAGCACTGGCATGTCCCTCACTTTGAGAAGATGCTCTACGACCAGGGGCAGCTGGCAGCCATGTACAGCAGAGCCTTCCAGGTACAGCTCTGACATCCCTGTGTGGCTCCCACTCTTGCAGGCTGCAAGGACTGGCCTGGTTTGGGGAGCAGCTTCAAAGCCTGTTCCCCAAGATACTCCCCATCCCATGGGCATGGAGCAATCCAGTGCTCCCTTCATGTTCTGTTGTTTATCCAGAAGTGCTGCACAAACTTGTGACAGTGTATCCCCAGGGCTTCGAGCATAACTGGGGGAGAAACAGCCTTTGAGCTGGTCTTTACAAGTCAGCAGCCAATGCTGCTGCCTCTAACCTTGGTGTAACTCCAGCATTGCTCTCCACTGCCCTTCGTAGATATGCAGTATTCACTGATAGTAGATTTCCATTGAAGGTCTTACTCTGAATCCATCCCTCATTTGAAGTCCTTGGACTTTCAAATACTCCTTTGCTAACTCTTCAAATTGAAATCTCTCACCATATCTTGTTGTGTCTCTTGCCTCCCCTCCGCCCATGTAACACTGATGTCCACCTTGTGTCTCTTGCAGATCTCTGGTGATGAATTCTTTGCTGATGTTGTCCGAGACATTCTACTCTATGTCTCACGGGACCTGAGTGACCAGGTAGGCTCTTCCCTGAGCTGAGCCAAAGGGAGTCACTTACCCTGCCCTGGGGTGTGGCTTGGGGCTGTTTGTCCCTTGTGGCTGAGCTCAGTCTGGAGCACTGCTGAGGCTCATTAGCCAGGCTGCTAGCTGTGCAGTGATGGGGAGCTGGCTGAAAGTGCTATCCTTGATCTGGAGAGTCTCTCTGTTGTGTTTTTCCCAGGCAGGAGGTTTCTATAGTGCAGAAGATGCAGATTCCTACCCAACCACCACGTCCAGAGAGAAGCGAGAAGGAGCCTTCTGTGTGTGGACAGCCGAGGAGCTCCGGGCTCTCCTCCCTGACCCTGTCGAGGGGTCCACAGAGGGGACAACACTGGGAGATATCTTCATGCACCACTACGGAGTGGAAGAGGCTGGCAACGTGGACCCCATGAAGGTGAGGGAGAGCAAAGGGGCCAGGGGCACTGATGAGGGACCTGCATCCATAGGTCTCAGGTTTAGGTTTTCTTTGCCTGAGATTCAGGTGGTGGTTTGAGTGAGTCTTTTTTGCCTTTTGAAGGCTTTGAGTTGGCACGAGAATGAAATGGAGTCTTCCAGGTCTTGTTTTTCTGGGTTTCTCACGTGTTTATTATTTCTTATCTTACAATTTTCTCTGTGCCTGGCCGAGGTGTTCACAGCAGCTCAGACACAGGTGACTCCCCCCGTGATGGGAGGTCACTGCCTCTTATACAGATAATTATATACTTCTTATTTACAATTCTGTGCCAATGCCTATTATCTGTACTAAAGGGGTCATTTCTACTTTGACCCAGTCCCCTCAAACTACTTTGTGTCATCACCACATCAGAAGATGGAGGCCAAGGGTGAACAAGAAGAACCCAGGGCACTGCCCTAAAATCTCTGTCTTGTTCCCCATTCACCTCCATTCTAAGAATCCCAAAACTACAAAATTTTCCACCCAGTGATTAACTACTGTCTGTCTTTCACACTGTTGTGACTTGTAATTTCTCTCTGTGTTGGAAGTTTTTTCCATGGACTGAAATCAAAGCCTGTGTCTTCCTGGGCTCTGTGCTAGGCAACCCCCTGGACAGAGCCTCCTGTCCAGGTTTCAAACCCTCTTCCTCGGGTCCCTGAGGTCTGTGGCCATCCAGGGCAACCAAAGGAATGCCCTGGACTCTGACACATAGGCATGGAGAGATGGCAGAGCAGCCCCAAAACAGTCAGAGCCCAGCACCTCCTGAGCCCAATGGCATTGCTGTGTGTCTCCCTCTCCTTTCAGGACCCCCATCAGGAGCTGAAGGGGAAGAACGTGCTGATTTCCCACTGCTCCCCGGAGCTGACAGCAGCCAGGTTCGGGCTGGAGCCGGCCAGGCTGAGTGCCCTGCTGCAGGAATGCCACCAGAGACTGTCCTCAGCCCGGGCACGGCGGCCACGCCCACACCTGGACACCAAGATGCTGGCAGCATGGAATGGTGAGAGGGGGCCCTGCTCTGGGGGCCTTGGCTGGACCCCCACCAGGGCCTGGTAACAGCAGGTCCTGCTGGGACTGGAGAGCTCCCGCAGAGGCAGTGGGTGGGCTGAGATCAGGGACTGTGTGGAAGCAGCTCCACACCTGGGGGCCTTGGGAGTGTCAGGTTACTGTTCTGGTTTTATTTCCCTCCCCAGCTGCCAGCAGAGAGCAGCAAAACTCTTCCCCTGGCTCAGTCCAGCTCCTCTGGCTGGGCTGTGGGGAAGGGGTCTGAGTAGGGGACCCAGGACCCTGGTGGGTACAGAGCCCATCCCTACTGCTGCATGGGTGAGGGTTCACAGCACTGTGTCTGTCTGTCTGGGGGTCCTGCCTCAGGGAATAACTGCAAGATGCCAGGCTTTGTTCCTAGCAGTAAATTCCTGGGTGTTTGGGTCAGGACCTGGCATGGGCTGGAGTTATCCTACAAACTGGAATAGTCTTGAGCCCTGTATCGGCCCACAAGTGAGGGCTCAGCTCCTGCTGGCCCTACAGTACTCTGCCTGTCTCTTTGGTGACAGCAAGTGACTTCATTAGTGGTTGGAACCGGGCAGAAGAGCTGAGACCTGACATGCTGGCATCAAGGAGGATGAGCTTCACATTGAGCATCTTTCAAAGGACTGACAGTGACTCTTTCACCGGTTCCATGTGCCCCCCTGACCTGTCCTGCTGTCTCTGCCTCTGCAGGGCTGATGATCTCAGGCTTTGCCCAGGCTGGGGCTGCCCTGGCTGAGCAGGAGTACGTGAGCAGGGCTGCAGAGGCAGCTGCCTTCCTGAGGACACACCTTTTTGACCCCGACAGTGGGAGGCTGCTGCGGAGCTGCTACCGGGTCAAGGACAACTCAGTGGAGCAGAGGTGAGTGTCACAGAGTCCACAGACTTGACTGGCCACCTGCAGGTGCTGCCCAGACCCCCAGCAGTCCCTGTCCTCTCTTCCAGGCAGGACTAAACTGGGAGGGAGGGAGGGAGGCTCTTTTTTATAGAGCTCCGGTGCAGTTTAGGAAGGATTAGTGTCCCCCAGCCAGTGAGGAGGAATTGAGGTCAAAATCTCTCCCATTCCTTATCTTTCATGCTGGCAAGTGGTGTCTTCCCCTGCCTTCTCCTCCTGTGCAGAACCCTGGGGCTGAGCTGTGTAGTGGCCACAGCCATTGCTTTGCTTGGTGGCATCTCCTTGGGTAGCAGAGACCAGTAAGCAGGGCTTTGCTGGCTTGGAGAACATTTCCAACCTGCTCAGTTTAGAGATTCTGATTTTCCTTCCCTGTCTGCCACTGCAGCACTGTGCCCATCCAGGGCTTCCTGGAGGACTATGTCTTTGTCATCCAGGCACTCTTTGACCTGTATGAAGCCTCGCTGGACCAGGGCTGGCTGGAGTGGGCCCTTCATCTCCAGCACATGCAAGACAAGCTCTTCTGGGACCCTCAAGGCTTTGCTTATTTCTCCACTGAGGCTGGTGATCCCTCCCTGCTCCTGCGTCTCAAGGATGGTGAGCTCAGGGACCTGCCATGTGTTTCCTGGATTGTGGTGTGGGAGGACAGGGCTGATGGCAGCTGGTGGTGAGGCACTGGGTTGATGGTTTATGTTGTCCTTTGCAGACCAAGATGGAGCAGAGCCCACCCCAAACTCTGTCAGTGTCACAAACCTGCTCCGAGCAGCTTGTTACTCCGGTCACATGGACTGGGTGGAGAAAGCTGGGAAGATCTTGGCTGCCTTCTCAGAAAGGCTGCAGAAGATCCCAATAACCCTCCCAGAGATGGTCCGGGCCACGGCTCTCTTCCATCACACCCTCAAACAGGTATGGGCTGGGGCTCAGTGTCCCCTGCAGGACCTGCTGTGGGAAGTTGTAACAGCGTGTCTTTTCGGAGTGCAGCCAGGGCCCTTCTAGATCCCAGTCAGCCTCTTCTGCAGAGAAACTGCTTGAGAACTGCTCAGGTGGCAGTTCAAGCTCACACAGCCACACACGTTACAAGGCTGGCTCAGCAGAGAGGCAGAAGGCTCCCAGCCCAAATCAATTTCCAGCAAGTGTTTATTCCAGTGTGCTGAAGGTGAATCTGGAGCCAGAGAGAGAGAACATGTGGTTTTTCTCAGTTATACAGGGTCTCAGGTTTGTGGGTGGCACAGGGGGCAGGGCAGGGGACAAGTGACCACAGGGAAGAGAGGAACAGGACACCAGGCCCCAGAGCCAGTGGGGAAACAGGGAAAGGGGATGCCATGGGGTGGGTGATGGACTTGCCAAACCCAGAGAGAAGATTGCACAATGTCTGCAAGGGCCCATGGGGGAGAAGCCTTCTTTACACCTGGGCTATCTTTAATCTTCACTTTTCCAGGGAAGGGCAGTTGGAAATTCCTTTAATGGCATGAGGGACTCCACGGGAAGTGGGGCTGGCAATGGCATGGGTGCAGTCACAGCTCTGTTTTCTCCCTCCTGCCACCCACCCTCCCCCTGGACAGGTCGTCGTTTGTGGGGACCCCCAAGGAGAAGACACTAAGGAGATGCTGCGCTGCATCCACTCCGTCTTCAGCCCAGACAAGGTAGAGGTGCCCCTGCCTGTCAGCCCTTCCCTGCCCTCTGCTGCCTGCACTGCTGGTGCTTCATCCTTTCTCCCAGTGCAGCTGTTGCACCCATCCTCCTTGGTTCTGCCTCTCTTCTGGGAAGCATCCTGTCCTTTTCATATCTCAGCACAGCCAGCAGGGCCACGGCTGAGCCCTGCACCCCTCTCCCTGCACAGAGCACAGGCAGCCCAGCCCAGAAGTGGCTGCAGCAGTGGTTGTTGTTGCTGCTGGCTGTTTACACTGCTGTCACCCTGAGCCCAATGCTTTCCCAAGGGGACACCTTTCATTCTGGTGTGAATGTGTCATGCCCAGTGTGGATGTGTCATGTCCTGTGCAGACCCAGTTAGTGTCTGGGTCACCTACTGCCTGGAGACACCCTTGACAGTAATGAGGCAGTGTCTCACTCCAGTTCTGGGTAACACCAGCTGGGAGAGGCTGGCTTTTCCCAAAGCTTTTCTCCCGTTCAGCAGCTGTTGCTGTGTACTGGGGTTCCTGCCTGGCTCTGCTTGTCCTCATCCCTGCTTTGAGATCTATCAGTGCATCCCACAGAGGGGCTGGAGTTGTTGGCTGCATCTGGAGCTGGCAGGGAAGGGCAGCACAGGAGCTGGTGCCCATCAGCTTTGGTGGGCAGTGTCCCTGCCTTGGGGATGATGGCTTTGACCTCAGCAAAGCTGTGGAGCTGAGGGAAATAGGACTGGGCTGCAAGTGAGGGGGCTTGGTGTTTGGATTGGATTCATCCCTGGCCATTGGGTCCTGGTGCCAGGGACTGGCATGTTCAATCTCAGTATGTGGGAAGCTGAGGCCAAAGCACCGCTTTGCCTCTGTAACACCAGCTAGGATGAACTGGGGATCCTCTGCTCTCTCCCCTCATTAGCTCAGCCCACGGGGATGTTGCCCCTGACCCTAAACATTGCCTGTGTGCCCAGCAATGCTTAATGCAGCATTGGAGGAGGAGGGACACATTCCCAGGGGCACGAGTGGGGCACACAGCTCTCTGTCCTTCCTCTGCCATCACCCATCCAGCAGTGCCCTTGTTCCTCACAGGTCCCTGTGCTGTGTGTGAGACCTCTGTCCCCACACTCTTCCTCTGTCTCTTTGAAGGATTTCACTGGGTGACCCGGTTTGCAAGAACAGGAGCTCAGCACTGTTAATAACCCTCTGCCCACAGCTGTTTCAGCCCTTGGTCCCCTGTGCCCACACAGCAGTTTTGGGGTCTTGAGCAGAGCAAATAGCACAAACCTGCCCTCTTCTTCCCTGCAGTCTGGCTCCCTCCTGCAAAGCTGGGAACAAGCCTGGCTGGTTGGGATGCTCCTTCCCCAGGGGAGGATCTTTCTCCCTCAAGCTTTTGCATTCTTTGGGGAAGGGAGGAAGATGAGGGCTGGGTATTCTGGATGATATTTCCATGGGGGAGTGAAGCCATGGTCGTGCCTGCCTGGGCTGCTCATGGTGCTTTGAGGGGCATGTGAGAGGCTGCAGCTGGAGGCTGGCAGCAGGCAGGGTGACAGTCCAGCTCTGTTTGCCCCTTGTGTGTTCCTCATGTTGCAGTGATGAGATAGAGCTGAAGCTGTTCCAGTTTGGGTTTGTTTCCTGGAAGAAGAATTGTGGCAGGAGGGAAAAGCTCTCCCCCAGAAGAGCACAGCCGTATGGACACAAATCTCCCTTTCCCCAAGCATGAGTGTGCAGGAGTGGGTAGGAGCATGATCTCTGGCAGTAGCAGTGGTTCCTCACCTTGCAGAGGTGGTGGGAGAATGGGGGAGAATCCACTTCTCAGAGGGTTGCACTACATTTGGGAGCAGCCCACTGCCTCCCAACAGCCATCCCTCTTTTCATGCTGCACCACACAGACATGAGCGTGCTCCTGTTTCCACCTGCCTCCATCTCCCTCCAGCTGCTCCTCATATTTCCTTCCCTGCCTCAGGAAGCTTCCCTAAGCAGAGCAGCCCTGGGTCACTGCTCCAGGGACTTGGCTGTTTTGGGAATTGCCTTTGCCAAGGAGTTGGGGGAACATCCCTGTGTCCCCTGCCCCCCCAGTCCCTTTGTGCCAGCAGGGTGCTGGGGGCCAGGCTTGTGTGCAGGAAAACAATTAATTAGGTCTTTCCAGTAATTAATTCCTTACCAACCTCACCCTGAAATCCTTGCTGTAACGAGATGCTGATGATAAAATTGCATTGAGGTTGTGATTTTAAATGGACCCTAGGTCTGGAGTAGCCCTTTGCTGCAGGCAGCTCTGTGGGGATGCAGGTAAGGGGTGATGCTGATAGCTGTTCCTGTGGGTGTCCTGGTGCTGAGGGCAGAAGGGGTTGGATTCCTGCTCTGGGGCTGAATCCCAGCTCCTGGTCTAGGTCCCTGCCCTATTAATGGTCTTTAGGGTAATTATGAAGGATCCCATTATCTCCTCAGCTGCAGAGCTCTCTACTGCTGCTTGCCTTCATCCTGGCCCTGTGAGAGGACCTTGGGGAGCTTGTGAGAAAAATGAATAATGAATTTCAGATTGGACATGAATTGGTAATTAATCACTCCTGGAATTAATTCCAGACAAAGGCGAAGGGGGAGGAGATTGGGGGAAGCAGGAGGCAGGCAGGGAGACAGGCTGAGCCAGAGCTGGGTCAGGCAAATGTGGGGTGATGGAGGATAGTACAGGACTGCAGCAACCACTATCCAGGGCAGGGACTTAGGGATGTGGTGCCCCCCCTGGGGACACAAGGGTGTGGGCAACCCCTGCCAGGCCTGAGTGAGGCTGTGTGGGTGTCTCTGGATGCCAGTGCTGGGTGTTCTGCCAGCTCTGGTGTAGGGGATGCTGTGTGCCAGGTGAGCAGTGCCATGGTGGAGATGTGTGTGCTGTGAGAGGCAGCATTTGGTGTCAGCATCCCTTGGTGGCATTGGCACAAGTAGCAGGGACGTGTTGTGAGTGTGTCCATGCTCAGCAGACACATGCAGGGCTGGGATTGGGGCTGGCAAGGGAGGGCTGTGTGTTCCAGCAGCAGGATGTTCCCTCTGTGCCTTGGGAAGGGGCAGCCTCTTGCTCACCCTTTGCATCTGTGTCGGCATGAGGCTGGCTGCCAGCTCCTGGCCTTTTTCCTGATTAGCCTGCAAGCCCTGAGGCTTTAACAAACATTTTCCCTTTCAGAAAAGCTAATTATCCTGGCAGCCCAGTCATCACCTCTGGCTGATGCTGCTGTGTCAGCTGGGAGAGCCCCTGATCCACTGCTCATTGCTGCCTGAGTTTTTCTGGGAAGCATGGGGAGGGCAGGAGGAAGGGGGCTGCAGGTGGGATGGGGCAATGCTGCAGCTGTTTCTGGGGCTGTTCCTGGGCTGGGCAGGTGTCCCCAAGGAGCTGGCTAGGCTGGGATGTGCTGATCCCTGTGCTTCATCCTGGCTGCCAAGTGTCTGGTGTGGTTAAGGGAGGCAAAGCTGTGACATCTCCATCATGCTTCTTCCTGCCCTGGCATTACAGGGATGTGACCACTGTGGGACTCTGGCAGAGGGCTGGAGTGGGTCCCTGTCCCCTCCCCATTTTGGGAGGGTATGTGGAGGGACACTGCCAGCCCTCAGCACAGTCAGGGGGGCAGGGAGGACTGGCTGCCTGTGTTCTGTCTCACTCTCACAGCTCCTTCTCTGGGCAGGTGCTGATGGTCGCAGATGGAGACAGCTCTGGGTTCCTCTACAGCCAGCTGCCTTTCCTGGCATCCCTGGAGAGGAAGGATGGGAAAGCCACTGCCTATGTCTGCAGCAACTTCACCTGCTCCCTGCCTGTCACCTCTGTCCAGGAGCTGCGTGAGAAGCTCAGCCCATGAGCCCCTCAGTGCTGCTGCCTGCAGGAAGGCAAGAGGGGAACAGACTGGCATGGGAACGTGGGAGAACCCCATAATAGAACCACCTGAGCACCATCCCAGCAGTGCAGTGGGGCTGTGCCCTTCCCCACCTGCAGCACTGCTGCTCCAGCAGTGTCTCAGCATAACTGGCTGTGGTCCTGGGTGCTGTTTTTGGTGTGGCCAGGGGACACCCATGGAGGAGCATCTCCTGTCCCTGTATGCAGGCTTGCTTCTCACCTCTTCTTGCTGAGGGAAAGGAAAACAAATTAAATATAAATCCCAGTGTTAATGGAGAAGTCAGATGGGAAAACTGTTAAGAGTTCCTATAGCAACCCAGGGTAACACTGTGAAATGCACCTGGATGACTTGGGAGTCAAGTGCTCTTAGAAGTGTTACTGGCTACAGCAGCTGTGGTATTTTTCCATTACAGAGGAGATTGTAACATACATTAACTTAATATATAGTGCATGAAAAACCCCTGCTGATTACAACTGATGTAAAGTTTGTTCTCCCCTTTCCTCCCCTCCTTCCCTCTTTGTCTTCCCTGCTTCCAAATGGGTGAGTACCAGGTTTTCAGCATCCCTCTGACACCCTGTGCTCTCCCAGCATGGCGCCTCACATCCAGCTGGCTGAGTACCATCATCTGGCAACAAAATGGTACTGCCCACTGGCTTTCTAGTGGCTTGTGCCAGGGTTTGGGAGTAACTAGCCAGAAGAAATGCCTTTGAAGTCAAATTGGAATTTTGCACTTCATCTGAGTGCTTTCTATGCTTGTGGAAGAGGAGGGGTTTTGTTTTCTCTCCTCTCTTGGTTTTAAAAGCCTGAAGTGTTTCTGCCAATCCAGCTGAAAATTGCTGGTTTGGCAGATGGCTGCCTGCTTTCCTCTGGGGTGTTTTTGCCTTTTTTTTTCTTTTTTTTAACTTGGCATCTCTGCTGTGGGGATTGATTTGACACCTGTCCTGAGGAGTGCTCAGAGCGAGTTGGTTTTGTGTCTGCCAGGAGAGCAGGGCTGGTGCTGAGTGCCTGTGGGGAAGCCCACACACACTGGCAGCTGTCCCTGAGGTGGCACGGGGCTGGGGTGACATGCTGAGCCCATTTTGGTGCCCCCCAGCCCCTTGTGGCACAGACACAGCGTGCTCTCCTTGTATACAGTGTTGCTTGTTGGTGTCTCTGATCATCACCCAGGCAGAGCTGTGCTGTGAGCCTCTGTCAGGATGAATTGGCCTCACCTCTCAGTAAAATAAAATAAAACAGAATGAGAAGTTCTTTGTGATGAATTGCTGTTGTGGCACCTCTGTCCTCCCAGGGCCTTTCCTTGCTGCTGTCACTGGGTGCTGGTGGCAGTGTCCTGTGCTTCCCATACTCTGCCTGTCCCTGGAGCCACCCCTGGGCTTTATGGCCTTAGCAGGGGGTGGCTTTGCTTGAGTTCCACTGCAGCCCCCCTTTCAGGACCTCCTGCTACCCCTTGGCCAGGCTCAGTGCTGGGGCACCCAGGGGTGCTGCTCCTCATTGGTGGCTCCTTACATGGTGGTTAAACCCTCCCAGTGGTGCTTCCTGTCCTTTCCTGTCATCCCTTTCCTGTCACCAACCCTCTGATTTCATGGTAAATGCTGTTTTGCTAAAAGTGTTGTTTTCTGGGGCAGTTACCAGGAGACAGGGCTGGTGGGCCTGCCCAGGCTCTCAGGAGGATGATGATGGAGTGGGATCTCCAGGCTCAGGGGTCCTGTGCCACTTCACAGTGTCTATTTTCCTGATCCCTCCCCACATTCCCTTTGGTGGCAGATGCAGAGGCTCAGGGTGGCTGGAGGCAGCATCCTGCACTCCCCCTGCTCCTCTCCAGCTGCAGAGCTGTCAAAAAAGCTCTTCAAAAGCCCCATCAAATAACTGACATGCTGCTTTTCCCCCACAAACATTTGGGTTTGCCAACAGGGGAAGTTCCTCCTGCCCAGGGCTCTGGGCTCACCTGGGGGCCCCAGCAGCCATGGATGGGGATAGACAGGTTTTCCCTTGGTGTCTTTTTAATACAAACACCTGCTTTAACATTTCACACTTCCTTTGGGGGCTGTGCAGGGCACCCTGTTGCTCAGACCACCAAGGCAGAGGGAAGGCTGACACCCACCAGGCCCCTTTGGGGGGTCTGGGACATGTGGGTTGAGGGGGAGGCAGCACAAGCAGCCACCCTTGCTGTGCTAATGAGGCTTTCCCTCTAATTAATATTCCCTGGAAAACCCAGCACTGGTTCTGGATCTCTCAGCTTTTATCTCCTGTGGCATTGATGTGACATCAGTGGGAGATGAGCTTTGAAAGCTGTTTATTTGTGGGGGATGTTGCATCAGTGGGAGAGGGGGGATGGAGAAGGTTTGTCCTAAGCCAGGATCCTGCTGCAGTGTCAATAACCCCATCCAAAGCACATGTGGGGGTGCAATTTGGGCATGCCAGCCTTTCAGAAGGTACATTGGGCAAAATGATGAGGTTTCTTAATCTGGGCACATGGTTAATTCACACATGAGCAGCCACGTCTGGCATGGCTGAGCACCCCATTGCCCCACGCTTGAGTGGCCAAACAGCACCTGAGCACTCATCTGCTATGCCTGAGTGGATGATCAGCTCCTGCCTGAAGGTTATTTTGGGCATGAACAGACAGGTTTTGGTAGCTGGGGGCTGTTGCAGGAGGAGGTTTGGAAGTGCTGCTCAGTGGTTGCTCTGAAAGTGATGAAAAGGCTCCAAAATGCCCTGAAATATTTGGGGAACCTATGACAGGCAGGTGCAGGGGGCAGGGGATGTGGGTGTGAGGAGTCCCTCCAAAGCCAATCCTGAGCTGTTGAGCCCAGTTACTCCATTTTTAAAATTTATTCATTACTCCCATTTATTCACCCAGAGGGAATGTGCAGCCAGCAAGCTGCCATAGGGATTCCCCTGAGTTCCAGCCTCCACTCCTGGGGAATTTGGGGTGCTTGCTGGGGTCCCATTGCAGCAGGATGTGGGTGGGGGCACATGTTGGGTTGCACCAACCCTTGTCTGGCATCCCATGGAGCATCTGCAGGCAGTGGAGGGGGCTGGGGGGTCTCAGCAGCTCCTTCCACCCCTCCCTCCCCAGGGTTTGCCTTGCACAGATGTTCACACCATCCAGCTCCAAGGAATTCCAGTATTCCTGACAAGTGAATTTGCAGCTGAGGCTGGCTGACACTTGCTCAAAACGTGCTTCTTTCTTTTTAAACTGACCTTCCATGCAGATTGGTGTCCAAGGGGACACAGCCAGGCTGTGATGTGGGGGCTCTGTGGGGGTGTCCCCTGTGGCTCAGCAGCTGCTTTAGTTTCCCCTCCCACAAAAGCCTGTCCTGGCCATTTCTATCCAAACCCTACACCACCTCTGCATGGCCCTGGAGCATGTGCCCTGCCTGCCCACTCCCAGAGCCCCTGTGTGCCCCAGAGCTGTGCAGAGGAACTCACAGCTCTCCCCAGGCTGGCTGCCTTTGCCTGGTGCACTGGCCAAAGTATTTTGGGGACTGTCCTCCCCATGTAATGCTCAGCTGCTCTCAACAGGCTCTGCACCCACAGGCCAGTGCTTAGAACCAGTTTATCAACTTGGAAGTCTCCCATTCCTGCCTGGCAGATGCAGCAATCCCACATTCCTCAAGGGACTGCCAACCTTGGCCACGTCTGGGAAGGCAGGGAGGGGTGGGGAGGGATGGCTGAAGGCCCTGTGGGACAGCAGGAGACCATCAGCACCAATTAAGGGTTGTGCAATGGGCACCTGGCCATTGCAGGCCAGGGTAGGGCTGCATGTGGCCATTAATCCTCCTTTAATATACTTTTGGTGTTTACTGACTATGATAACTGGTTACTGACTATGGTAACTGTTGCATTAAGTCAGAATGAAACGTTTATTTTGGAGGCTTTACAGGAGGGCAGAGGAGGATGTCCAGGGAGGAAGGTGAAGGTTTGTGGGTGCCTGGCTGGGAGGGGAGTTTTGGGGATGTACAGAGGAGTCAGAACTGCAGTGGAGGGATGCCCTTGCCATCAGTGTGGGGATATCCCCAGGTGCTGTCAGTCTAGGTGAGGTGACATGGCATCTCCACTGCCTTCAGGACTTTGTGAGCTGCTAAATTAGAGGCAAGAGATGCTGAGGGCTCCCAGGGAGCCTGGGCTGCTCATCAAAGGGGAATGGGCTCTGCTTTCCATCTGGGGTTTTATCCAAGACTCCTGGAGGGCTGAGACTGCTGCTCTCCCCATGGCTGGGTGGAATTTGGAGTTAACTTCTTGTGTACTGCAGCCTGGCAGGAGCAGGTAGCAATATTTCACAGTATCACCTGAGACTAAAACCCACATCAGAAATGCTGAAGCTTGGGGAAATCTGGAGCTGGGAGGCAATGCCCAGATTCTGGGGCCAAATCTCTTGCTGGAATAGCAGCTCCCAGCCATAGGAGCTGGGATTCTGGCTGCAGCATGGATGTCCTGAGACAACTTCCCTGGGGCCTTTGGACTGATGCCTGCTGGCTTGTTTGGGGTTTTTACCCACAGAGGAGAAACCTGAATGTCCCTGTGTGACCCAGCACTCTCCTCCCCTGACATCCAGGAATCTGGGACACGCAGAGCTGGGCTCACTGCAATTACCCATGGATTAATGACAGCTAATTTAGTTTGAGTCACAGAAGCTAAACTGGATCAATATGGGGTGAAGAGTATGCAGGAGGAATCAATAAGTGTTCAGAAATGTAGAAACTGGGCTGCACATCCCTGTGGGATGGTGGGGCTGGGGCAGTGGTGCTGTGTAGGAGCATCTGAGGATGGCAGGGAGAGGGAACTCTGCAAACCCGAGACACTTTTGAGAGAACACGTGGTTTTATTGCAAGGGTGGTGGGTAAAAAGGGCCTTTTGCCTTCAGCCACCAGCCTGGGCTGAGGGGAAGTCCCAAAGAGAGAGAGAGACAGAGAACAAGAGGGTAAGAGGGAAGAGAGGAGGGAGCAGGAGAGCCAGAGAGAGGTGGCAGGGGTCAGAGTGCAGAGGGAAGAGCCGAGAGAGGGTGCAAAGAGAGGAGGGAGCAAGAGAGCCAGAGAGAGCCAGAGAGAGCCAGAGAGAGCTAGAGAGAGAGAGGGAGCCTTGTTACAATACATTATATCTCCTTTTGTGTTGAATATTCTAATTTACACTAACCAACCAGTACAAGACACAAAATCCTATAGAATCTACATACAGCCTATAAGAACTACTACATTACCATACTGTGTTATATTTTAAACTCTAAAAACTACTCTTTAGACTATTCTCTTTTGCTATATTGACCTTTGGATCCCTCAGCCAGCAGAAGGGCATTGTTCAATCAAAAGGGATTCTCCTTCAGCTGGCTGGGGTATTGTTTTCAGGTTATATAGTAACTAAGGCTCAGTATCCTACAACTCAAAGCAAGCTTTCATTTCTATTTCGATTATAGGTTTCATATTTTCAGAATCTTTTGCTAAGCAGTCATGTTTATAACGTTTCTCTGATTCATCTTCCCCAACAGTGCTGCCTGAGGGATGTGGGGCTGAGGGAACGATGGGGACATGGGGACAGGCAATCCCCAGGGCGATGCACGCCAGAACTGCGACTCAGCACAAGGCTTTCACCGGGTTTGTGCGGCTCAGCAGACTCGGAGGCTGCCGTGACAGGGCAGAGCTGCGGCTCTGCGGGATCCGAGGGGCGGGTTTGACAGCCCAGCCCCGCCGGGGCGGTGCCAGTGTGCATCTCATCTCCTGGGGCTGTCACAGCCACCAGGACACTGGTTTGATGTTCAGCCACAATTTGGATACGAGCTGCCTTGGGTCACCTGCAAGGTGTGCACCAACTGGCATCCTCCCAGCGGGTTGGTGTCAGAGTCCAGGGCACCCCTCTGGGGGCCTTGGATGGTCACAGACCTCAGCAGAGAGGTCTGGGACCCGAGGAAGAGGGTTTGAATCCTGGACAGGGGGCTCTGCCTGGCACAGAGCCCAGGAAGACACAGGCCTTGATTTCAGTCCATGAGAAAAGCTTCCAACACAGAGAGGAATTACAAGCCACAAGGGTGTGACAGACAGTAGTGTAGCTAATCACTGGGTGGAAAATTTTGTAGTTTTGGGATTCTTAGAATGGAGGTGAATGGGGAACAAGATGGAGATTTTAGGGCAGTGCCCTGGGTTCTTCTTGTTCTCCCTTGGCATCCATCTTATGTGATGTGGGCACAAAGTAGTTTAAGGTGATTGGGTCAAAGTAGAAATGACCCCTTTAGTATAGGTACTAGGCATTGGCACAGAATTGTAAATAATAAGTATGTAATTATCTGTATAAGAAGGCAGTGACCTCCCATCACAGGGGGAGTCACCTGTGTCCGAGCTGCTGTGAACATCTTGGCTGGGCACAGAGAAATTTGTAAGATAAGAAATAATAAACACACGAGAAACCCTGAACAACAGGATCCTGAGACTCCATTTCATTCTCCTGCCGACTCAAAGCCTTCAGAGGGCAAAAAAGACTCACTCAAACCACCCAAACCACCACCTGGATCTCGGGCAAAGAAAACCTAAACCCAAGAATTGGCATCCCTGGATGGGCCATGAGTGGGCACCAGTGGACACAGCAAGCCCTGTGAAGCCAGGAAGATAACCTGAGAAGACAGGGGAAGATTTTTGGCCAAAGCAGCTGATTTCAAATTTGTCTCAGACCGACGAGCTCCAAGGGCCCTGGACCCCAACAGGCTGGAAACTGGGGATGTGCCAGTGACCTCTGGGGTTTCTGTGCTCCTGTGACCACCAGTGAGGGCTTGGTCTGCCTCCCTTGTGTTGCCTTCTGGCCTGGCAGCAGAGCATGAGGCAGGGTCCTTTTCATAGCTGACAGCCCATGAATATTTATAGCAACCTATTAAAAATGGCCACAGCATCCCAAATTAGTCCCAGGGCCGTGGATAGAGGCAGGGTGCTGGGTGCAGTGGCACTGATGTCACCCCTGACTCCGTGGGCAGATGACAGTGGCATGGCCTCGTGGCAGGGATGGGATGGAGCAAGGGATCCCCTTGTCCCTCTGGGGCTGCATCAGCAACTCCCAGCCCTGCCTTTGGACCAGGCTCTGCTCCCATGTGTGATCCTCTCGTCCCTCCTGGGAGGCTGCTCAGGGTGCCAACAGCACCCAGGTTTCTGTGCCTCTTGGCTCCTCTTCCTCACCATTTTCTGCTTTAAAACTCGTGTTTTAGTGGCTGTGAATGAGGTCTCCACCAACTGCTGAGGGCTGTGGGAGCTCACACCCCCACCACGTGCTGCCTCTGAGATGCAGCCAGAACAGGTGAGTTTATCTCCCAGAAAAGAAAGGGAAATCCATGTTTTGGTGAACAAATAGAAATGAAAAAGGAAAAGGATGGAGATAAAGTTATTTCCCATCTCCTAAGGGGTTGGCAGGGATAATAAAGGGAAGAATCTAATTTAGAAGGAGTCTACAAAGACAGAAGTGCTGGAGGGGTTCCTTGCTGTAGTGTGAAGCTGCAGTCTGAGCATCAATGGAGCAAACCCATGGGGATGGAATATGCCCTGGCAAGTGTAAGTGTCCCCATAGTGTTTGGAAGCCCTTCAGCCCATGCACAGACCTGGCCAGGGGCTAAACTCTGGCAGGGGAAGGGTCCTTGCTTTGCTTTGTGTGGCCAGTGCTGGCCAGGAGCTCAGGGAGGGCCCAGTCTGGGAAGTGGGATGAGGAGGAGGAGGAGGAGGACCCTGTACTGGGAGCAGGCAGGCAGAGCAAAAGAAGATAGGGGACAAAATTAGGATGTAATCAGGCTGAAAACATAACCTGGGGAGGAAAAAGCCCTGAGCATGGCTGGGTTAGCCCAGGTCAATGCAGGGCAGAGGTTCAATGTCACTGTCCCTGTGACTGCAGTGCTTTGGCAGAGCCCCCAGAGGGGTGGAGGGGACAGCAAGGGCCTGATGTCCTTTGAGACTTGCAGATCTGAGAAGCACAGGCAAAAACCCCTCTAGGAAGGTGCTGTTCTCTCTCCACACCACCTCCCCACCCTCCTGTCTGCCCTGCTGCTCTGGGCTCCTTCATCACATGCTAATGAAGGTCGTGGATAGTGCCACTAATGGAGGCCCTTGGCTTTGATCACCAGCACAGATCCTTCCCCTGTTTCTGGATGAGATCCTTGTGGCCTTAATGAAGTCCATAAATCCCTTTTATCTCCCAGGACAGCCAAGAGGAAGGGCTGCAATGCAGTGGGGATCCTGCAGCCCCCCCAGAGAAGCATGGCACCCAGGCTCCTCCTGAACCCTATCTCCATGGCAACACTGTGGGATGCTCCTGCTGGATATACTCTTACAAGGCTACCAACGAGAATCCCAGCAGCCTGGGAACTTTGGCAGGGTCAGGGAAAAAATGCCTGTCTGGGTTAAGAGCATGCCTGTCTGCCTTTGTGCTCTGTCCACCCACAGCAACACCCCTGTGGATATTGCTCAGAGGCTCTGCTTGACCCCAGCAACAGCCACTTATCACTCACCCAGTCCCTGCAACCTCCCCAGTGATGACAAGCATCTCCCAGAACAAACAATTACAGAATAAGCCCCAAAGGCCTTTCAGCCCCTAATTTTCTATTCCTGACCTTGTATTCCTGACCATGACCTTTGATGAGCCAAGGGATAGAACATCCCAGCATTTCCATAACATGCCACCAGTGCAGCCTTTGGCCCTTGATATATATTTTTCCTTAACATCTGTCTTTCCTTTTTTACTGTGGCTTTTATTAGCACTCACAGTGAGATTTAAGGAAACACAGCCCAGGCACAGGGGGCTCAGGAGTTCTTGTGGTGCATTGGGAGGGGGAAGTCTGGGGGTGTTCCTGATAAATGCAGGAGCTGGTTAGCAGAGAGATGAAATCCATCCTGCCTTCCCTGAGGGTCTCCTTCAGGATGTCTTAGGGCAAAAATCAGCCCTGCAGAGGAAACACATTGCTGTGTTGTTGCTTGCTGGCTGGGATGGAGGTGTCTTGTGGGGGCTGCCCTCCTCTCAGAGTTGTCCTCCTTATTCCCCCAGCCTGTGCACTGGGGACCTCAGGTTGTTCCCTTTCATTTGTTGTCATTTATCTATAATTTAGAGTGGGGGTTAGTTATATTCTAATTGGGTTTCATGTGTCACAGCGTGTCTCAAACAGGAAATAAAATATTTAACAACCTCCACTGGTAATAAAGATTCACATTTGCCTCATTCTGGTTCACAGTACATGAATATTCTGCACTGCACTCCACAGGTATTAACTTCATTCAGATTTCTCCCTGGTTATGCAATATTACAGTAATGACAGATAGAAGCCAGAGCTTAAAAAAATTATAATCAAAACCAACAACAGCAAACCAGTTTGATGTCATTAACTCCCCTCTGTTGGTTAGGGGAGCATTAATATATTCCCTTTCATTGCTCCTCTGTGTGTGCAAGTGCTTTATGTCTGCTCACATTATTATGGGCAGGAACTGGGGCAGGAGAAGGGCAGGGGCAGCTCCAGGGCTGGGAGAGATCTGGTGTTGGAAGGCCAGGACCAAATTGGGCTGAAATACAGCCAGGACTGTGTCTTCACTGTGCTGCTGCTTGGGATGGGGTGCACATGAGATTGGATGTGGACTAAAGCATCACTGACCCACTCTGGGGCCTGGGCTGTCACAGCTGGACACTCAGGTGGTGAAATGGGTCAGGCCCATGGTGGGGGGAAACCCCAGGTGGTTTTTGGGTGGTAGCTGGTCCTGACCAGGGTGAACTGTGTCTGTCCCAAGCAAACAGGGTCTGGGCACTGTGGAAAGGTAGCTCTTGGGGAAGGTCTTGCGACTTGTTCTGAGGGTGACTGAGTGCCACAGCCAGCTCTGATGTGTGGGGGCCTGCCCAGGGCTGTGCTGAGGGAGATGAAGCCACTTGGGACACAATTGGGTCCAGCCTTTCCACTGCAACAGCTCCCAGGAGGCAGAGACAGGCTTTGATCCTGCTGATGTCCTGTGCTTTGCTGTGGGGCTGCTGGGAGGCTGCTGTGGGGTACCTGCCAGTCCTCTGCCCCATCCCTGGGTGGTCTGAAGACTTGGGCTGTTCCTTGGAGAGCCCCCATGGAAAAGCCTGGGGCTGTGATGCCTTGGCATCTCCAAACCCACTCGTTGCCCCAAGAAAAGGGAGGATGTGGGGACACTCTGGTTTGGTGCCAGCACGCAGAGCATGAGAAGTGTCGTGGGGCTGGCACTGGACTGCCCTGCACCACATTCCCTTGTGTTCCCTGCACCCCACAGGGCACTGCATCCCCACCAGCTCTGCCCTTCTCCCAGGCTGACAGTCCTGACCCAGCAGGCCGTGCACCTCCTGCCGCTGAGAATGTCATTTTGTCCCTGTTGGCTCTGTCCCTGTGCGCTCACGGCGGGCGGGGCAGCCCCAAACCGAGCGCTCCCTCCCCTCCAACCACCAGACGGGTTAACCCCAGCGGCAAAGCTGCTCGTGCTGCCCGTGGATTCGCCGAGGTGATGATGATTTATGCCAGGGAAAGGCCACACACACGGTGTGATCCAGCTAAAACCAGTGTGGAAGTGGCTAAAAGCTCCCCGGGTGCCACCAGCACCTCCCCTCCGGCACGGCGAGGAAGGAGCACAGAGGAGCTGTGGCTCCTTCCTGGGGCTTTTCCTGCTGCTCTGCCACCTCTCATCCCTCGCTTCTTGCACATCCCCACGCCTGCCGTGGTTTTGGGGCATTGCCTGGGTTCCCGTGCATCCCGAAGATGCTGTCAGCCGCTGAAAATTCAAAGTGCTCTTTTAATTATGCGCCGTGAGGAAAGAAGCCTCGCTCTTGAAAGGAGGCTAATGATGGGACCAAGGGGATATTTTCGGTGGCAGAAGCCCAGAATCCTCTCAATGTATCTTTAAAAGGGAAAAATTTCAGGTTTGCCAATGAAATAATTAATAACGTGTAAACAATGACATCAGCATACATGTCGCTGCTGGGGAAGCGATTTAGGGATGCTTTGCCGATGTGAAGCGAGAACATCTGCTCTCTGCTGGAAGGAGGAGGAAAATCTCCTCATCAACATAAAATTTAAATAAGCCAGTCCTCACTTCCATGCTTCTGCAGTGCTCAGCTCCTGCAAGGAGGTGACTGGGCAGCACAGGCTTCAGTGGGGGTTCGACAAGTCAGTTCTCCATGCCTGGCTTTCTAAGCGTGTTAAAATCAGAGTTTTCTATCCAGGAAGGCTCCCTGGGTCTGTATGGACCCTTTGCAGGGTGGGGTTTGGTCTCCACTTGCCCCAGCACTTTGTTCAGCATCTTGTCCCCGCAGAGTCACCTGTGTGCCATCTCCCACGGGAGGGTGATGAGATGCACCCCAATGTCCCCACAGGTGGGACAGAGAAGTCCAAGTGCTCTTGGTGATGTAGAAATTGCTTTAGGGTGAAGTGAGGCCACCCCAGCATATTGCAGTACCCCCACAGCCCAACCTGGGCACCTCTGTCTGCAGCCACTCAGGTGCACTGTCCCCCATCAGCCACCCCCACTGCGAGCTGCTGCCAGGCTTTGTCATGTTCCACATTATTTTTAATTATATTTTATTTTAAATGGCTATTAATTACAAAGATTTCCCAGCAGAGCCTTATATGAAAAAAATCAGAACAAAAAGGGTAATCCCCCTCCTGCTTTTCACATCAAGGGTTTTTACAGGTGAACTGGAATGTGAATAAAATTGAGAGGGGTTAAGCAGTGAAGGAGCAAAGTTTGGGGTGTGCAAGGGCCAGTGGCACCCGGGGTGCCTCCAGTTCATGACCAAGATCATTTGTGGGTGCAGAGCCCCCTTCCTGGAGGGAAGACCTGCCATCCCAGATATTCCAGCCTGCACTGCCAGCTGTGGGCAGCACTCACTGGGATGAGATGTTCAGTGGGATGGAGGGCACAAGCTCCTGCTCATGACCCTGCTGGCTTGGCCCTGGGATCCCTGGCTCTCAACCTCCACAGATGCCAGGTTAAAGTCCCACTGTCCCTCCTGCCCTGACCCCTCTTCTCGTGGTCCCCCCAGGGACAGGTTTCTCCATGTCCTCACTCTTCTCTGCTCCTCAGGGAAAGGGAGACATTTGTGCCATGTCAGTCGATTGCTGCTGTCAGTGCCACCTGCTCATTTAATATTCATTTATTTTAAAGCCATTTGGGTCATTCTCTCCCCAGCTGGAGAGGGAAACTGCTGTTTTAGGACAGGGAAAGAGGAGTGGAGGGTGCAGTGCTCACCTGACCTGCCATCCAGAGCTGGGAGTTTGGGGACAGAGTTGGCCTCTTCCAGGAGGGATGTGCCCCCCTTTCCCACAGCAGCACAGCCCTTCCTCAGGGGTTTAATGATTTTGATCTACATGAGGTGGGACTGATGCCTTGGAGTGGCTACTTAGAACAGAGGCTGGACAATATTAAGAGAATAGAAGTGGGTATTTATTAAAGGCCTTCAATAGTTACACCTTGGGCAGTCAGAAACCTCCCAGAGGCTCCACCCAAGATGGGAAATGGTCATGAGTGTTTCAGACAATTATAACTTTAGTCTATTTATTACAAGTTTAGTCTATTTACAGGGGTTAATGCTCCAATTACAGCTTCAGCTAATGAAGTCACAGTCCCCCAGTTTGCTCTCCCCCCCATCCCCAACTCACTTCTGTTTATACCTTTTGGGGCCTGAGGCAGAAGAGTGTGCTTGAGTTTCAGGCCTAGAGGAATAGTTTTGTCTGACCAAAATGTGAAGACAGTAACTCTGTATGGAGTTTAGAGTTATACACTAAAGCAGTACAGGATTTGGAAAATATAAAAGCTAAAATCCTAACCCATCTGGGCTCAGCTGTTCTGTGGTGGGAGAGGTGGCAAGAAACAACCTTTACTAGGGAAATTTTTGAGGTTTCTTTTTAAATGTGGGCCAATATCTGTTTTTCTCATGCCTGGCCACCAACGTTAAGAACCACTAACCTCTCCCTACTCTCTCCCCCACCCATGTCCACCTTTTCTCAATTAGCAGTTTGCTCAATTGCTCAGCAGGTGCCATCACAGCTCCTCCTGCTGCCTCCCCCTCACCAGACCTGGGGGCAGGAGGGTGCTTGGTGCAGCTCTGGGGTGGTGTTCTCTGCCTGGAGCTCCTCAGCACTCAGGTAAGAGCCAGAGTGGAATTATTGTGTTGAGATCTTTGGCTCTTGTGCCAGTAGAGAGGGGTTTGTGATGCCCTTGGGTGCCTCTGGCTGCTATAGAATCTTTGATGGAGACAAGGGGCTTTTCTTGAGCTTGGAGCTGCTGTGAGGGCAGGGCAGTGACTTCTGGGTGTGCTGCTGTTGTTTATAAGGTTTCTTTTCTTGCCAACCTGCACAGGCTGAGTGAGATCTCAGTGTCCTGATCCCTGCTGAGCCTAAGGCTGAACTCCACAGCCCATGCTCAGGTGTTCCCCTGGCTCTGCCCTTCCCCTTGCCTCACCCTTGGTTCTTTTCTCTTTTTAGCACCTTATGCCATTCCTTTCTGAGGCCATTCCTGTCACTGGGGATGCCTTCCTGAGCTCCCTGGGGTGCTGGAAGTGCTTTCAGCAGTGCTGGGGCCAAGGCAGGTGCTCTCTGGAGCACCATGTTGTTACAAAGATATTGTATGATTGGCTTTTTGCAAATATTGAAATGAATACTATATGTGTTATATTAGAAAGTTGTGTTGTATTAATACTGAAATGAATACTCTATGTGTTATGTTAGAAAGTTATGTTGTATTAATATAGTATGCTTGAACTATCTGTTTGGTCGGGATAATATCCAAGTGAACATGTAAACAAGACCCTGCTATTGATATAGTATAAACTGTGTTTGGTCAGGATAACATCCAGTGAACATGTAAACAAGACCCTGCTATTGATACACCAACCATCAGCATCTGCCATCTGAAGAGAGTCTGGACCAAGGCCCAAGCTGGAGGTGATAATGAAGACACAGCCAAGAAACACAAATGCTCTAAAAAGGGGGACCCAAGGAGGGGCTATGCAAAACAGTTCCTGGAATATGGAAACTAGTTCATGGAAAAAGATGAATATTCAACAGACTGATGCAATAGAAAGGGGATTCAAAGAAGGCCTCAGAAAGAGCAGGTTGTGGACTTGGCTAAATGCCAAGTCACCCAGCCATCCATACTTTGCTTTTTTGTTTCCTAATTGTCTTGTTTTTTATTGTTAAACCTATTTCTTAAAATTTACCAGGAAAGTGAACTCTGTTTTTCACCATGTGGTGCTCCCTGGCATCCCAGTTGCTCAGCAGAGCTTGTGGATCCAGGGCCTGGCATCTTGTTTCCCTCCTGTCTTCCTTTCAGAAAGATTTCAAGATTCAATTAGAGAGGGAGTCACTGATAGTGGCAGGGCTGGTGCACTGCTTGTGTCCCATGCTCATGCTTACTGGGACCTCAATGAAAGCCAAAGAACTTGGGAGAAAAAAAGCAAGAAATGCAGATTTGAGGGGGCTGGGGGATGGTTTAGAGCACAAGTCTTATGAGGAGGAGCTGGAGGTGTTTATGCTGGAGAAAAGGAGGCTCAGGAAGGACCTTTTTGCTCTCTGCAGAGGTTGGAGCCAGGTGGGGGTTGGTCACTCCTCCTGGGTTACAGCAAGAGGATAAGAGGAAATGGCCACAAGCTGTTTCAGGGGAGGTTCAGACTGGGTATTAGAAAAGTCTCTTCACTGAAAGGAAGGGTGGTCAGGCATTGGAACAGGCTGCCCAGGAAACTGCTGGAATCATCATCCCTGGAGGGATTTAAAAGATGTGTGCATGTGGCACTTACAGATATTGTTTCATGGTGGGCTTGGCAGTGCTGAATTAATGATTGGTCTTGCTGATCCTAGAGGGCTTTTCCAGTCTAAAATATTACATGGCTCTGTGGTTGGAGGCTTGGGGGTGACCACTAGGGAGAGGCACCTGAGGCAGCACCAGCCTGGGATGGGGAAGACCTGATCCACAGTGTGTGCTCAGTGGGATGAGCCTGGGTGTCAGGGCAGGGCTTGCTCTCCCAAAACCTCATCTCTCAGAGCTGGGTCTCCAGAGCAGCAGTGACAGCAAGCCAGGAGCTGGGCTGAGGCTCCATGTCCAGGGGTAGGGAATACAGAGCCTCTCTAGGGCATTGGACAGGGGACCTGCCTTGATCTTGGCTGTGTCAGAGTCCAGGGCATCCCTTTGGATGATCTGGGACCTGAGGAAGAGAATTTGAACCCTGGACAGGGGGGTGTGAAGCCAGTCCAGGGGGGTTGGAGGCCTTGGCACACAGCCCAGGAAGGCACCGAGTTTGATTTTAGTCCATGGGAGAGGCTTCCAACACTGAGAGAGGAATTACAAACCTCAAAGGTGTGGAAATAGTAGCTTAGCACAGCATGGGGTTAAAAATACTGTAGTTTTAGGATTCTTAGCATAGAGGTAAATGGGGGACAAGATGGAGGATTTAGGGTGTTGCCCTAGGTTCTTCTCCTCCTTCCTCATCCTCCATCTTCTGAGGTGGTGATGACACAAAGTAGTTTGAGGGGATTGGGTTAAGGTACAAGTGACCTTTCTAGTATAGGCACTAGGCATTGACACAAATTAGTAAATAATGGGCACGTGGTTATCTGTGTAAGAGCAAAGCAAGGTCCCATGGGCGGGCAGTGGCCTCGTGTCCCAGCCCTGTCCGGGCCTCGGCTGGGTGAGGAGAGAATTCTGAGATATCAAATAATAAACAACACCAGAAACCTGAAAACAAGGCCTTGAAGACTCTGCTTTTTCACGCGACGCGGCTCAGGGCTTTTAGAGGGCCAAGGACTTTTAACAACCTGAATCTCGGGTGAGAAACCAAACCTTAGAGGCTGGATTCAGCAAAGTTAATTTTCCATCTGGAGGGAGAAGGCCATGGTAAATGTGAGAGGATATTTAACAGGGACAATATCCAGTGTAGTGCTGGGTCCTTGTGTGGTGTCTGGTGGGGCTTTGTGCCTTATGATGGTCAGAGCCAGCATGTGGCCATTCAAACACCCGATTTGCCCAGACAGAATAGTCTTGAAAGGGCACTTCCCTCTCCTCTTCACGTTTTCTGGAGGTAATAGAGGTTGTGAAAGGAAATGTAAATTTTTTGAAGACGGTGGAGGCAGAGAGATTTTTATTATAAATTATATTTTTACTATAAATTATGTTCTGAGCCCCAGAGTGGAAACATGGGCTCAGGTCATCTCTTGCCAGCTGAGGAGAATGAGCCACATTGGTGCTACAGCCTCAAGTGGCTCAACCCTCCCAGATATAGCAGTTCCCAAAACTCCAACCATGCTCAGGCATGGATTGATTGTGTACCAAAAAGTCAAGGTGCAAACATTGATCACGCAGGAAAGTGCTGGTCATCAGCCAACAATAAGCATTCCCCAGCCTAAATTATTAATTCCTTCATGCATGCCAAGCAGATTGTGCTGGTCACAGACGACCCCTTGCACAGTGGTTGTGCTTCATGCTGTAGTTTATATTCCTTCCAACTACTTGTCTGGCTTTTCACTTAATAAAGATTGAGAGAGACAATAAAAATGTTCATTAAAGAGGAAAAAAATGGAAGATGAAGCCTTGCTTGTGGTCTCTAGCAGTTGGTTTCACTGAACTTCTCCCAAACCCTCCGTGGTGGCTCCTGGTGCCAGTACTCAGCCCTTGGGGTTTGGGGATACAGCATCATACTGGGAAGGCCATGGCATTGATGGATAACTGGGAAGTGCAAGAAAGTGTCATCATCCCATCTGGATGATGACAGAGGGAATTAGCAAAAGGACTTTTTGGGGAACAGCAGATGTTTGAATGGGGTTATGAGGAGTTAGGGTGCTGGTCTGTGCTGTGTGGAATGTGGGGCTGGTCTGTTGCTCCTCCCAGATCCTCCACTGCTGTCCATAGGGGGGAAATATTCTTTGAGCTGTGGGTACT
>JANPWX010000467.1:655508-697810 GCA_024734555.1 Trochalopteron elliotii | reverse complement strand
GCGCTGAGTTCAGGTTCACGGAGTCGGCTCCCCCGGGGCCGCCGGCCGGAGGATGGACGAAGATGGACCGCGAGCGGCCGAGGAGGATCCGGAGTCGGGCAGAGCCAAGACTTTCATCCGCCTTAATGACCTGTCCGGGGCCGGGGGCCACCCGGGGCCGGGGGCCAGGGAGGCGGGCAGCGGCGACTCGGAGGCAGAGACACTGCCCTACCCGGCGCTGGCCCCCGTCGTCTTTTTCTACCTGAGCCAGGAGAGCCGGCCGCGGAACTGGTGCCTCCGGCTGGTCTGTAACCCGTATCCTTTGCAGGTGTTCGGCGGCGAGGTAAGCCCCACGGGGCCCCCGCGCCGCCGGAGCGGCCGGCAGGGCGGAGGACACCTCCCTCCCGTCTGGAGCCCGCCGGGTGATGGGGAAGGAGCCGGGGTTTGGGAGGAGCCGTCACCCGCCGTCCCCGGGGTAGCGGGGGGCAGCCGGCGGTGCCGGCCCCCTCCCCAGTGCTCGCCCGGGAAGTTTTCGGCGCTGTTGCAGGGGCCTGGCGGTCCGTGTCTCGGTGCGGGGCTCCCCGGCCGCCCCGCCGCGGCTTCAGCGCTCCGTTCCACAGGGACTCGGAGTGGGAGCTGCTGGCGACTATCCCCCCCGGGGATCGACCGCGTCCGGTCCCGCTCCCCTGACACACTGAGGGGACCCTAACCCCGGTCTCTTTCCCTGCGGATCGGTTCTGTCTTCCTGACCCCGTTTCTTGACCATTTTAGGCTCCCTGGTCCCTTCCCTGAGGGTTTGCGAGACGGGTGCAGTCCGGAGGGAGGCGGAGGTTCTGGGGGCTTGGGTTGCTGCCCAGCTCCAGGGTCCCTAAATAATTCAGGGTGCTTGAGGCCCGTCGAAGGGCCCGTTCTCTGCAGTTCCCCGGGAGATGCTTCTTGCTTGGAGGGGTCAGGGCAGGGTGGGTGTCGTGGTCCCGGCTGTGCATTGGCCAAAGGGCAACTGTTTGTTAGATCCTTAGCCACCTTAGTGGGGCTAGCCACGACCCCCCAAAGGCTTCTGATCTCCTTCCAAGCTCCCTATCTGCTTTGACACAGGCCGAGCCGCTTTAGTCAAGTTCAAGCTTTCAAAAGAAGGGGAGAAAAAAAAAATAGAGGAGACAATAGAAACATTTCTTCTTTCCACAGTCTTGGTGTCTTTAAAGCTTCCCTTTGGAGTTGAGTTGCAACCAGCACATGGCCTGTAGCATTCCGAGTATTTTACCATCCCCAAAATCCAGTTTCATTTATCATTTGCAGGAACAAAACCCCGAAATGAAATAAAGTGAAGCGCTGTGGCTTCCAGCAGGGGCTGGTGCAGGAGAGGCAGCCGCTTCCTGGGAAGTTCCCTCGTCCCTGCTGTGCTGCTGGCGCAAGAGGCAGGCCAGTAGGTCTGGGCAGCAGCCCCACATCTGGAGGGGGAGAGGCTGTGCAGCAGCAGGGAGGACATGTTACACGTTACAGAAGACCAGAATACCCTGTGCTGGTTCTTCTCCACTCCTGGTGTGCAGGAGCTGTTAGGGATTACATCTCAGCTGAGGCTGGTGTGTGCTTGGGAAGAGTGGTGAGGATCTGCTCGAGTTGTGAATATTGTTTTACTTGAGCTCCTGCAATGATTTCTCTGATAAACAGGCTGCCTTCTCTTCTAAAATGTCCCCCAGGAGGAAAAAAACCAAGGTTTCTCTTCCCAGCCATGAATACTCTCAGCAGCTTCTCCACAGATCTCTTTCAGACCAGCTAAGCAGTTCAAAGCTGCCTTTATTTAAACATCTTAGGAAATCTCTCAACTTTGGGAAGCCTTCTGTTTTGGAAAGAAATATTAACGACAGGCTGCAAGTCAGTGTGTTCTTGTTGCCTCCTATGACTAATAATATTTATGGTTGCTGGTTTAAATATGTTTCCAAGTATCTCTGCTTTTTTTTTTTTTAATTAATCTTTGAAATGATGTTTTGAATCTGATGTTAACACCTGCATGTTTTAGTGTTTTCAGTAAAATCCTCCACCCCAGTAGCGGCTTGAAATGTGTTTTCTCCTCTGTGGCTGCAAAAACAAGCTGATTAACTTTTGTCCTTGGAAAATTAGTGGTATTGTGGGAACCTGCAAACACCACCGCGAGCCAGGGATGAGCATTAAGTGAAGTCCCACTAGCTGGGATTTTTGTTGCCAATTTTTCACTTGTTACTGACAGGGAAAGGATCTTGCAAGGAGTCCTGGGGCCACGAGGGTGATGCTGTGGGTCCCTGAGCCATGTGGCTGCATGCAGCTGTTTGTTTTCAGGGTCACTGACCCAGAATTGGGGGAGTTTATTTTAAAACAACACAAACCCCCCCCGAAAAAGCAGTTCAGCCTTCAGATGAGAGGAAGCCAGTAGCTGCTTTGGTACCTGCACTGTGTCCCATCACTTGCTGGGCTGTTCAGCAGAGCATTGTCTTGCTCATCCCTTTGCCTGTCTGTCACTCCAGTGCTGGAGCTGAGCCTGCTCTTGTTTATATTTATTACTTTTATTTTTTTTTTTCTTTAGTGTGGTGGCCTTTCTCAGGCTGTAATCTTCTAGGATTCGTGCCCTGGTGTTAAAACCATGTAATAATGTTGCTGGAAAGTCTTTGTTGCCACCAGCTGCCCTGCAGAAGAGTGACAGTGTGTTGGGTTAAATGGTTGGTGAATCCTGCCCCAGCTCCGGGGAGTTTGGAGCTTTCACTGCCTTCTGCTACTCTCTCAGGTGGATTTTACCTTTCTGCATTGGCTCCTGCAAGAAACTGGATGGGAGGACTCTGGTTTGAGCTGTGCTTGTGGAGATGCAGAGCTTGGGGTTTTTCCAGGCAGATTTGTGGTGCTCTAATCTGACTGATAAAATTTACTGTTGATGGGGCATTAGGAGGAGGTGCAGGACCCACTCTTGCTCAGGAAGGACAGTTTGTACCCCTGAAGTACAGCTGGAACCCTTAGGATTCTGCTCTATATCCCTGTCCAGGCAGTTTGTGTGGCTGTGGTACCTGAGGCCAGGTTAGGAGATGGTGATGGTTGAGGTGCTGAGTATCCAGCAGGAATGCAAAGTCCTGTTGAGGTTTTTTGGGGGGTTTTCTGCCATGTTTCTGTCTAGAGCATACTCTGCCTGGACCAGGGAGCTTCTTCTCTTGCTGTCTGGAGCAGAGATGTGGGGTACTGTGCTGCTCTCCTGCTCCTCCTCTCCCTTAGGGGTAGAAAGAGGTCATGATCCAGAAATTTTCCAGAGCCTGAAACCTTGGGATTTTTAACTCTAAACATCTACCAAATGGCCAACCTGTCTTCCCCTTCCACTTCATTGTGGTCTTTGAGTGAAAACCTCTCTGGCAGCCATAAGGACCTGATGGGATGGATGACAGCCTGCATATTCCTGGTGGCTCTGGGGTGGAAGATTCTTGCCTGGGTCAAGAGGGAAGAAGGAGCAGGGACAAGTTGAGTGGTCACAGTGCTGGATCACAGGCTCAGAGATGGGAAGGGCTGTGGCACATGCAGGGTGTCCTGGTGTGTGTGCTGGTGAGACCCTGAGAAGAGAAGCAGGAGTGTCTGAGGGGGAGAAAAGAGGAGGCAAGCTGGTTACTTGACTTTCACTTGTAAAATGAAAGAACCACGAAGGATGGGAAGATGAAAGGCTGTATCAGGGTCTGTGCCAGGCTGCTCCTCTGATCAGAGACAAGAAACGAGGCTATTTCTTGAGAGCTGCAGAGTGATTGAAGAGTGGGGATGGAGAAAGTGGGGAGGATGCTACCACTCGGCATTAAGAGCTCTGAATAGAGGAATAAC
This sequence comes from Trochalopteron elliotii, assembly GCA_024734555.1. Classification (NCBI taxonomy): domain Eukaryota; kingdom Metazoa; phylum Chordata; class Aves; order Passeriformes; family Leiothrichidae; genus Trochalopteron; species Trochalopteron elliotii. Next base: position 694,012 of record JANPWX010000467.1, on the reverse strand, counting down.
AGTCTAACTGAAAGAGCCTGTGATATCTATTGTAGTGCTGAAAACTGCCTCATCCCCCTGCCTGCAGAGCTCTGCTGCCTGGAGAGCAGCACGAGGCAACAGAGCTCCACAAAAACCGACTGGAAGCTGCCACACCTGGGGAGACAGACCCAAATTGGCTGAAATCCTGCTTTTTCTTCCTGCTTTGGAGGGTGAAGGGCAGCTCTGCAAATTCTCTTTCTGGGAAGGGGAGGTTTGGGTGGCACTGGGAGGAGTGCTCCCATCCCACCTGGCTGCTCTGTGGCACTGACTGGAACTTGGGGTTTGGGAATGGCTTTGGCAAAGAAACATTTCTTGATCCAGTCACAGAAACCAGCCCTGCCTTCTGTCTGCAGTAAAACAGAGAGGACTCTTCCAGCAGCTCTCTCACATGGCTCTGCTCACTCCCCAGTAGGGAGAGGTGGGTGACCAAACCTGAGTCCTGGGCAGGTGCTGCTTGCCCCCAAGTCCTGTTGGAAGTTGCAGATGCCCAGACAGCTCCAGGAATGCATCTGGAACCCCCATGGCTTCATGCCAGGGTGTAGCTGAGATCTGCACCAGGCTGGCTCACAGGATGGTTGGAGTTGCTGTGGTAGAGCTTTGGTTCTTCATGGAAGGCAATGCTGGCCCCACCAAGGGCACCCTCGACCCCTGCTGAGCTCACACTGTGCCCTGGTCTGTGTCAGAACCGCTCGGTGCTGCGCTGGCTGGATCCAGCTCTTCAGGAGGGGCATGTCCATCTGTCTGACTGCACCAGAGCCAGGACCCTCCTGCCTGGTAGGGGTGAGACCTGAGGCTGCTGAGCTGTGTTGTGGTTTGGGCTCCCCAGCCCCAGCAGTGCCTCCCTTTCTCTTGGGAATCCCTGAGGTGAGGGCAATGGGCAACTGGAACCCCTGTCACCCTGTGGGAGATTGAGGTGTCCTCACTGCCTCCTCAGCCATGTCAGCTCATGGGGAGAGCCAGGCACAGCTTGTGCTGCCCTTTGAAGAGTTCAGTGTGTTAAAAAGACTGCAGGGTTAAAAATATTTTTTTTGTTGTTATCAAAAGGATGTGTTTTTTGGGGCAAATGCTTGTGGTATCCTTACACTTCTGTACATTTGTTCCAGCCTCACTTCTGAGTTTAACAAAGCAAAACGCTTTGATTTGACAGGTCGGACCTGAAATGGATCTTGTTTTCATTAAAAAACCCCCCAAAGGAGCCAAAATCCATTTGCTTCACCTGTGTCTGGTCCATCCCAGGGTACCTGAGCTTGTTTCTCTCCTGTGACCCAGTTTGCCAGCTGGTGCCTCCCGCCCCTCCCTGGACAGACGGAATTTCTCCCGCCGTGGCTGAGCCTCTGCTGTCTCTGTGCCCCTTCCCTGGCTCCTGGGGAGAAGAGAAACCTGCCTTGTCTGACTGATGCCCGAGGGGTCTCACATAGACCCTTGGCCCTCCTGGCTGGCACGGAGCATCCTGCTGCTCCCAGGGCAGGGGCTGGTTCTTCCCTGGGCTCACTTCAGCTCCTGCGTGATGATCTCGACCCATCATCTTCCAGCAAGGGCAGGACAGGGGTGCTGTGGTTATTTTCCTCCTCCCAGGAGAGGCATAACTGCAAATCCTCTTCCCTGCTGCTCAGAAACCTTTCGGGAGCTCAGCGGGAGCAGCAGGCAGTGTTTGCTTCCCAGAGCTGGGTGCAGTGGCCAGCATTCCTCTTATCCCTGCCTTCCCTGCAAGAGCCAGGAGCAGCTCGATCCTAATCTAGGTGACACCTCATCTCAGCAGCGATCTCTGGACCCATCCATTGCCCAGCCGTGCCGGCAGCCAGGCGCTTCCTTTGCTCCCTGCGTGTGTATGTGTTTTTTTAGGATTCTTCTGCGAATTCCCCCTTCCAGGCTGTTGTGTCACATCTGGAAGTTTGTGTAGGAGTTTATCCAAGTGCTGGAGTACAGTGCAGCTTTTTCTCATTTAAAAATCAGAGGCTGGCATTTTGAAGCGGGCTGGGGTGGGGTGTGGGGAGGGGGGGGGGAGAGAAGGGGAGAGGGAAGCTGTCTGCCAAAAAGGAGACTGGAGCGGAGGAACCGTAATGACTTCCAGAAGTTTTCTTTCTTTTTTCCTTTCTTGCTTTCCCTCCCTCTCTCCCGGCTCAGAGACAAAAGGCTCGGCCTCATGCAGCTCGTGGTTATGTCATCCCCGCGCGGGGAGCCCCGGCCGGGAGGGGAGGCCCCGGCCTGCCCGGGGATGCCGCGCTGCTCGGGGACAGCTCTGCCTCGGCTCCGTGTAGGAAATCCGGAACACTCGCTCCCATGTGGGCTGGGGGAGCGTCTCTGGAGACTCGCTTGGTGTCAGTTCACAGAATATTCCGAGCTGGAAGTGACACACAGGGATGATCGGGTCCAGCTCTTTAGTGAATGGCCCTGTGGGGTTGCTTTTCACCTGGGGCCAGGAGCCGGGGCAGCGTGGCCGGGAGGAGATCTGACTCTTCCCCAGCCCCTCATGGCCAGGGCAGGAGGGGCAGACAGGTGGGTGGTGATTTGGGATGGGCTTGCACCACCCCAGCCACCACTCATCGTGTCTCCCATCAGGCTCCCTGCTCTCAATTCGATCAGCTTTTTTGTTCTCTGCCCTGTTAGTAGTGCAGGCTGTTGGAACCAGTCTGGAAATGCCCAGGATTTTATGATGCACAGAAAATTTTCTGCTTTGTTCTCCCCCTGCACCTCCTGGGGAAGCTTTGGCATCGTGCTGAAAAATGCTGCTTTCTCATTTTTATTTTAAACTCTTTTTCATTTTGTTTTTTTCCCCATTCTGAAAAGATCCAAGTTTCAGATTACCCCAAATTCCCTGCCCAGGTTTCTCTCAACTCTCCTTTTTTTTTTCTACTGTTTTGCTGGAAGGGAGCAAAATCTTTGGCCAAAATGAACCTCCCTGATGGCTTTTTCACTTGGATCATGAAGTAATTTTCCCTTGGCAGAGGACCCACGGGGAGCCTTTGCCCCCGGCAGCTTTGCTGACTGGGAGTAGAGTCTGAGGGAAGGGGGATGTCCTTGGGGAACTGGGGAAGGAGCATCTAAAGTCAGGTTGAGAGGACTTTGAAGCTTCACTGTGGTTTGGAAAGGGTTGAATTTCCTAGTTAATTAGGAGGCCTAAGTGTTTCTGGGTTTGTTACGAGGCCAGATCGTGGTTTTCCCTTCCCCAGTGCCTTGGCTCTCTGCTGAGCAACCTAAATGTGAAATGTTCCCTTTGGATGGTGATGCACGCAGAGGTTTCCCCCAACCTGGGTTCATTTGGTTTTGGCTTTCTCCAGCCTTGGCCTCTCACCCAGGAATCTGGCCTGGTGCTAAGAAATAAAACAAAAAACAAAACACAAAACAAAACAAAACAAAACAAAACAAAAAAAAAAAAAGAGAGAGAGAGAGGAAATTCTCATAGTTTTATATAACGGAGTGGGTAACAACTGGTCATGCTTTGGGATGCTCTCACATCTGCTTCCTACCAAAGCCCCAGCAAAGAAGCTTTGAGCAGATGGGAAAAAAAGCACATTTTTCAGCCTGACTATTTGCTGAGAGAAGCTTTGAGACTCTCTCTCTGTGCTGGCTGCCGTGGTGCTGGTTGGTGCCTTACAGGGAAGGGGCTGTTGAGGTGGCAGGAGCAGCACCCCTGAGGTGGGGCAGGTCCCTGAGCTGTGGCCACACGTGCCTGTGACTCAGCCCTCAGAAATTTAGTCACAAGTAGATGGAAATTGTCTATTGGTTTGGCTCCCATGCCTGAAATGTTGTTTTGGTTGGGATTTTTAGCATGTTTCCTGGGCACAAGGGACTGGCAGCTGTTTGGTGTTGGGGTTTTTTTGTCACCCATGTAATCCCAGTTCTCCTTCTCTCTCTGCTAGGATGTAAAATCCAAGGGAGAGGGCAGGAGAGGGCTGAAAATGGGAACAAAATGCTAAACAGGTGATGACTGAGAGCTGGGAGCTTGGCACAGATGAGTTTATAAAGAAAAGGGGATTTATTTACTGTAATCCAGGTGCTAGCCCTACACTTTCAGGGTACCTGGTGCAAAGCATCCTTAGATTTATCTCTAATTTGGTTCTCTTCCAAGAGGTTTCCCTCAGTGCATCCACTGAATCAGCTCTGAGATGCTCCCTGAGCCTGGGGGCTGAAGGCAAACCCACAGCCAGAAGCAGGAGAGCTGGGCAAGGGGACTCAGAGAGATTCACCCACCTTGGCAGCCCAACCACCCCCGGGGGGTTTTATGCCTCCAGGATTTCCTGTGATTCATCCCTTAATCAGGTCAGGTTTCGCAGTCCCTCCTCCTGCTATTGACTGTCTCTGTGCTCCCTCACGGGATGCTGGTGGCCACAGCAGCTCAATGCAGAGCCCTCCCCTGCCCAGATGGTGAAGAGAGCTTGTTAATGATTTGTTAATTCAATTAGAAGGTGCTCATTAACCCATGGTGAGGCTGAAGGTGCCTTCTGGAGGACAGGGATCACCCCCGTGCCTGCGACCCTGCTGCCAAAACATTTATTTGGTGTTAAGCTGCCAGCCACGCTATGCAAATAAAGATGTTAATCATGAATAAGGCTCATTTTTAACACCGGGTTGAGACTAGATTTGGGAAGAGCCCTGCTCTGGGGAGGGGACAAAGTGGTAGGAGCTCTGCTGTGGGTGGGTATGCAACTCCCAGGGCCAGGTTGGCTGGATGCAGTGGAAGGGAAGAAATGCCTCTGCTCCTGCTTGGCCCCAGGGCCTGTAGGAATAAAATTCTCCTTCTGTGGGTGAATGAGGCTTCTAGTGCATCTGATAGCTGCTCTTTAAGCAGCCTCCTCCACATCAGTGCTAGCTGCTAATAACACGAATCCCAGGTCTGGGCTGGTGGTCCCTGTGCCTGTGTTGGATGCAAAATGTGTTTAATTTGGGAACCATCATGTCTAGATTGCCTGGCTGTAGCAATTCTACCTTAATGGGAGAAAGCAAACTCCAGTAAGAATGACAAATAATGGAGCTCTCTGATGCTCCATTGAATTAATGTTTATCCAGACAGATAGGGAGGAAAGAAATTAAATTAATATCTGACTTGTAACTGCTACTGTATGTGATTATTGACTTATCTTGCTTTGGAGGGCCATAAATATGTCTCAGGATATACCCCTGAGACCATAATCTGCTCAGGATCACTGTGCAGGTCTGTCTGTGATGCTCCTTCAGAGATTCATCCTGACTTCTAGGGTCAAAAATCCAAATTCCTCTGACAAAGGACCCAGCCATGTGGGGAGGGGAATGTGTTTGCACTGTATGGCAAGCGTACAGCATAAATCTTGAAGGTCTCTGCCTCATATAAATTGTTTTATTGTTTGTGATCTATGGCTGGCTCAGCATTGGAGGACGTGAAACTTGATTCAACTCAGAGGAGAGGTGCAGGTGAAACTTCTTGGCTCTGGAACTGGGATGGATCACAGCTGGAGCCTCATATCCTTATCCACTGCCTTTCTCCCTGTGCCTGGGATTTTGTGTCCCTTAGGCAGTTGTTTGGGGGTTAAGGATGGCTTGGGGAGATAAGATGGGCCTCTCAGCCTCCCCCTCAGTAGACCTTTGGGTATCCATGAGCCTGAGGAGAGGGATGAGTTTTCCCTTTCAGCCTTTGATGTTGCATGGATGCTCCTGTTGATGACCCAGTGGATGTGAGCTGACCCAGGCACCCCAAACCCTGCTGGCCATGGGGGTGGCCCAGGGCATTTCACAGCTCAGTGTGCTCAGTGTCCTGGGGCTGTGTACCCACACAGGGCCAGCAGCCTGGGAAACTGATGGATGGTGGCAGCAAGGGCCAAGCTGACCTGTCATGGTCCCTTCATGGAGCTCAGCTGGAGCATCCCTGTATGGCTGAGCTGTGGCTGGATGTCCTTCCTCTAGCTGAGGGGGATGTTTCTACCTCTTGGGCTCTGTTTTATGTAGGGGATAACTCTCTGCCTGTGTGGCTCCCCTTTCAGCAAAGTATGTTCACCCCATTCTCTGGCACAGCCAGTGTCAGTGCAGGAGCCTCCAGGCCATGAATGGTGCTCTCAGCCCCCAGCTCTCCTCTTCCTCTCACCCACTGCTTCATTAAAAGGTGGTAAAAAATTCCTACTGCCTGGATGGGGCATTGCTGTAGTGTGAGGGTATTTGTCAGGATGCTTCTCTTTTATCCTTCCATCCTGTCCCTCAGAATGGTGCACATCCTGCCCCACAGCAGCCCTCTCCAGACACCAACACACTGTTCCAATGGGAGCAATTTCCCCTGCTTTGGGCAAATCACAGCCCCTTCTTCAGAAAACGCTCATGTCAGCAGTACAGGGGAATCCTGTCTTTTTCCAGGAAAAGAAGAGCAGAGGAGCCCAAGGCCAGCACGGGGTACCCACAGTGAGGGTGGAGACACTTCTGCCTTCATCTCAGTAAATGGGCTCTGGCTGCTCCAGCAGCGGATGTTCACATCTCAGCTGGGTTCTGGCCTTGGCTTTGTGCTGCCCTTTGTTTTCTCTTTTCTCATAGTTCCATGAAGCCAGGCTGTCTCAGCTCTGGGAGCTCAGAGAGTTGAGCAAGTGGGGGTCAAGCTGCAGATTTTGTGGTGAACTGGGGGACAAGAGGAAAGTGCTTTGCAGTGCCTCCCCTTCCCACCTGCCCCCCCCCTGCAAATTTCCCCCTTTCATCTGCTGAACACCTTGATTTTTTTTCACCTCTGGTTTGAGGGTTTTTTTTGCTATTGCCTGGATTTTGCATGGGGGGCAGGCTGGAGGTTGTGGGGGGAGTTGTGCACTGAATCTATTCAAGGAGTTGTGATCTCTGCATTTCATTTTGCAGTTCAGCTGGAAAGATCTCGTTTCCAAATACACCCACACACAGGCACAGCAAGAGAGGAGAGCGCAGGGGAGGGAGGGACCTGCTCAAGGGGGATGGGGCAGCATGGGCAGGGCTGGGGGCCGTGGCATGGGCACTGGGAACCTTGGAAATGTGGCTGGGAATGGTCTGTGGCCTTTATCTGAGGGCAGGAGGTGCCTCTCAAGGCCATGCAAGTGCTTGGCTGCCCTGTGAGTGCCTGGCTGCTTAGTCCAGAGCAAAGAGGGGCTGAGAGGAACAAAGGGCCCCGAGCCTGGCAGTGGCCTTAAGAGCATCTGGGGGGACTCCAGGGCAGTTTTAGAATTGCTCACAGTGTGTGTGTGTGTACATACACATGTCCCTACCACTGGCTGAGCAGAGCCTAGGACATGGCTGCACTGTGGTGCTTTTGCAATGGTAGAAGAGCAAAGGCACAGAAAAAAGTCACAAAACTCCTCTCCCAGTGACCTTCAAGCCAAAATCGTCTTGTTTCTAAAGATAAACCAGTGCTGGAGTGATTCCTTTAGTCTGTAACTCCCTGTTCACACTGTCTCCCTCTGCAGCCTTCCTTGCTAGCCAGGTCCTGGCTGCAGCTCTTGGGTTCTGGAGGAGTTGGTGGTAGGGGGGATGCATCCTGCATCTCCCAGTGCTGTCAGGGATGGGGTTAGTGGAAAGCAAATGAGCCCTCATGCTGGTGGGCATCTAAATGTGCAGCAGAGGGTAGAAGTGAGGATCTGAGCAGGTGGGGACTTGGTGGTGGTAGGAGAGACACCTCAGTCTGCCTAAGGTGGGAGCTGACAGTAACCTTGCCATCAGCGTGCCGGGGCAATGTGGGCGCAGTTACCTGAGCCCCCGAATCTGGGTCCTTCCCTGGCCTCAGGGCTTTGGAGGAGCTTGGGGTGCTGAGGTGCTGCCACAGGTACCTGCACTCCCACCCGGCTTCCCCTGGGGCCCCTTGGGTGGATGCTGGTGGCACATCTCGAGCTCAGCCCCCGCACACCAAGTCCTTCCATCACCCCTTCGGGTCACCGCGTGATTTTTTCCATCACTCTGAAGCAGCTGAGCTCATACAACAATATTCCCTGGGCCAACACCGCTCCTTTTTGAAGTTCCTTTTTTTGGTATTCCTCAAGCTCTGTATCCTCAGGCATGAAACACAACACCCCTTGGCACTGGAGGCTTTTCCCAACGCGGTGGCTTTGGTTATCCCCCGCATCCTGCTGTTAGGTGAAACCACTGCCCGCTCCCTGGGCTGCTGCTGGTGGATGCCATAACCTCCCTAACTCATCACAAGGATTAAAAGGTGGTAAAACAGGATCCTTTGGCCACCTTGGCATGCTGAAGCATGCCTCCAGTGGAAAGGCAGCCACTGGAGCGTGCTCGAGGCCGTGTTTGTCTTAGCCAGTGGCCACAACTGGAGCCGGGGCTCTGCCAAGCAGTGAAAATACCAAAGCAGTGAGTTTATCCCACGATGTTTGATTTGTGGTCGTGGTGGAAGCCGAGTCGGGAGTGACAGTGGAAGTTGCAAGCAGAAAAGAGCAATTTCGAGGCAGTCACAAAAACATCTCATGGTGCTAAAAGTCAGGATTTTCTCCTTTGTTTTTCCTCCCCCGCTACTGGCCGTGCTGGCGGCGAGGTGAAGTTTATGGGAGAAGTGCTGTGGTTCTGGGAAATATTTTGCCTCGCTCGTATTGTTGAATTTTATTTTCTTTTTTCTGGCAGCCAGTGAAGGAAATGGGAACACAAACAGCTTGGCCGGTGGGGTATTGGTCCAGAATCAGCCTGGGCAGAGAGAGGCTGCTTTGCTGGGGACAGAAAATACTCGAAAGCGGATGGGGTTTTCATTGTTTTCATTCCTCTCCCTTTCTGTCCCTGTGCTCAGCTGGCTCTTAGGATGCTGTTAAACGAGGGGTGAACACATCCTGCTGTTAAGGCAAGGATGTGCGTTGATGCTCCTGGCCTCCCGTGTGTTTTCACTGATTAAAATCTTAAATTCTTCCATTTTTTACAAGATTTTGGGTTTCTGTGCTGAGCTGGAAAGTCTCTATGGCAACAGCTACAGGCAACTTTTTTCTGTAACCCTTTTGGGTTTTTTTGGAAGATGGGGGGGAGAGGATAAGTGTCTGGTGCTGGAGCATCAATAATTACTTGAATGCCCCAAATATTTGGGGTGGTGAGTGCTGGGAGAGAAATAGAATTGAAATACAGAATTGCTTCATGCCCATGCAGCCAAGTGCCTGGGCCCCCACTGGACCCCTCTCCCCTCTGCTAATTATACTATTTTTTAGTATAGTGGAGAGTGCAGAGTCCCATCCACCCCCATCCCACCTCCATCCCACCCCAGGGCCAGGGGCTTCTCACTTGGGTCTGTCATTTTTGGAGGAGTTTAAAGCCATTCTTGGAGTGTGATTGTAGCAGCATTTCAAGACACAATTAAAACCTGAGCCTTTTAGGAAAAATTGCAGCATGTAATAGGAAGGAAACCAGCTGGGCTAGATTGAAGCATAATAGGTTTTGGGAGTAATTTTTAGAATCCTATACTGTAGGTTTTTCTAGAAAGATACTATACAATTTAATAACATGTTACATTCCTATATGTTATATTTAAATCATCCTATAGTATCATGTAGGAGGAATCTAATTTTCCACTACAGGGTAATATACCTTTCTATAGGGTTTTGGTTATGTTTTTTTCATTTTATTTTGGTCCATTGGAGTTAAATGAAAAAATTACACCCTTCCTAGAAAATCTAACAGAATGATGAGAAAATAATACCCTTAATTTATTTAATAGAGCATGTGAGTATTTTCCATAAGGGTTTATATAGCTGCATAAAAACCCATTTAGGGCCTTTTGGGGAGGTGATTTGAGATAGGATGGAGATGGGTTCAGATGCTGTCCTGGCCAGACAGTGTGGGGGCTCTGAAATGGGGCCTGGAACTGTCTAAAGGGGGAAAAATTAAAAAGAAATGAAACCCAGGACTCTGTTGTGTCTCTATTTCCACTCCTAGGAGGCAGTTAGAGAGATGATGGAGTAGTGGGTACAGGGCTGTGGCATGAACTGCTGGAGCAGGGTGAGACCAGGGGCTGGAGAAAGGAGCAAGGAGCTTTCCATGGTTGGAAAAATGGACTTTGGAAGTAACAGGCAGGGGCTGTGCCACCCTGTGTGGCTGTTTGCAGCAGGCTGAGGGAGGCAGGAGGATGGTCCACAGCAGGGCAGATGATGCTCTTGTCTGCATTTTGCAGCACTGCCTTGTCTGTAAGGGCTGAGTCCTGTGGTGGTTTTGCCTGGTGCCACACGGATTTGGCCACACCAAATCCACCACACAAAGTGGGGCAGAGATTCTCTGTGCTGGTGGGCAGCTGTGATGGGGTTCAGTGGGCAGGTGGCAACTGGGCCCTTTTGAGTGCTCACCCTGCTTTGTGGGCTCTGTGCCAGCTGTAACCACACCAGGAAAAGCCTGTAGCTGGGATGCTCTGCTCACTTATGGAGAAGACACCCCATGGACTGGGGCATGTGTGGCTCTCCATGGAAAAGTGCAGGATTGGTCTCCCTCCTCAGCTTTGCTTGGAGCTGCCCATTCCTGTGGTGTCACAGACCTGCATGGAGTCCTGGGGACTCCGGGGGAGTCCTGGGCCCCAAAGAGAGAGAAGGGGAAGGTGTTGGCCTTGATCCTTCCAGATCCCCAGAGGACAAACGCCTTTTAATAGCCATGGCAACTAATAAGGCCTGCGTGGTGACAGCCCTGCTGTCTCCATGGAAACGGGCCGAGTCTCACATAGCAACATGTGCCTCACGTAGCCATGGAAACGGCCCGGTAGCTTTTGAGCATCCTCGGTTAGATGGCTGCTCTGGGAGGTGCTGATGGGCTTTATCCCCAGGTGAACCCACCACTGCAGGGAGGAGGAGCTGCGGTCAAACTGGGGAGAAAGGTCCCCAGGGCTGCAGGGAACCTGGCTTTTATGGGAATCAGGAATATAAGATGCCCCGGGGGCAGTCCAGTAGGGTGTTCCCAGGTTGATGAAGATTTGTTATCCAGATTTTGTCTTCCCCATGACAGCAGCAGGACTTGGGTGGGTGAGGGGGGGGTGGTTTGCAAAGCAATTTGAATTTGACCCTGATGGGCTTTGGGTTACTGAAGGAGAAGAAATATAAAAGATGCTCAGGGCTGGAGGGCTGGAAACCACCTCAGCACAGGCAGAAAGGTGTCACACGGTAGGATACTCACAGCTGGGTTTTCTTTGTGGTTTCTGGAGTCACCTCATCCTCAAGCTGGGGTTTTCCAAGCCACTAAAATGAGGTGTAGAGGCTGGGAGTGCCCCTCCTCAGTGGGCTGCACTCAACAGGGGGGAGGCAGCAGGACACACGCTGTCTCTTCACACATTTCTTGCTCAGCAGGTCATTAACCAGCCTGAACTGTTACAGGTTAATTAGGATTTGTAGCTGGGAAGTGTGAAGGGTTTGCTGGGGTCACACCATGCTGAGGTTCCTGTAAAACACTGTGAATGCCAAGTTGTCTACACTGGCTGGGTGCAGCAATTGCTCTGAACTGCTGTAGCAAATGCAGCCTTCCCTGAATTTACCCACTAAGAGGCTGAAAATTTTAGAGATTAATTTATTTGGAGCTGTTGGAGGATTTCTTACAAATGTGTTTCTTCCCCCATTGTGGCAATGTGTTTTTTATGGGGAAGCCTGCATGGACACTTAGGAGTATCCCTGGTTTCTGTAAACATTCATGTGAATAAATGTGATGGGTTTGGGAAGGTTTACAGGTTCGGTGTTTTAAAGGCTGTGAGCTGAGCTGGTTAACGTTTTATATATTTTTTTAATATTTTTCAGACCTACCTATTGTCTCTTATTTATTTTTTTTTTCTCACAGCTTTTGCTTGGTCTATGGGGGGCTGGGAGACACCTTTAGGTGACACCTTCAGCAGTGTCCAAATCCCACTGTTCTTTTGGGTAATGGGAGCTCTGACTTTGCTCAAGTGCTTTTTGAGTAGGACTGGGGAACTTGGAAATTTTGGAATTTTTCCTATGGTTTGTGTGTTATGGGAAGATAAATGTGAGTCAAGAGCAGGTGCTGTGGGGGAGGTGTTTTTGGTGGGAAGGTTTGGAGTTGTGGGTCCATCCTGGTCAGACATGAAACCAGTGCCACAATGGATGAACATGAAAACTGGAAAATCTGTGCTGAAGCTCTTCTGGCTGTTGGGGCTGGCAGCAAAGAGACACCTCTGCAGTTGTGCTGTGCCCTGATTGATGATCTCAGGCCTCCATTCCACCAGCAGAAAGCTGGCTAAACAAGCAAATAAATAGGGAATTGCCATAAAATTTCCAACTATTTGGCTCTTTACCCTGACAAGTATTTCCTTCTGGGATGGGAGTTAGCCCTAGGTTCAGCAGGTACCCCCATGCTAGCCCCAAGAGTTGCCCCCTCTGGCTCCCTGGTGCTGGAATGGCTCATCCTGCTGCCTGCAGGAGGCTCAGTGATAACAGCATCAGGGCCAGCCTCAGAGGAAGGTTGCAGCCTGCTCAGCGAGGTTTAATTAAATCTGAAATCCCAGCTGTTGTCTCCTGGGCTTTGGCTTGGGATGCCACGGGTAGGGAATCAGTGAAAAGAAATAAAGATAATTAGAGCAACTTCAAGGGCTGTTGCACTCCTGGTGAGTGGGGGGCTGGAGGCCGGGTGGGCTGCAGAGAGACTGAGCTGTGGTGCTCCTTTGGGATGTGCACAGCATGGATGGGATCACTCCCTGGGAAACACTGAGCTACCACTCCAGCTGAGTGCTGTACAAATCAGGGATTTGTTCAAACCCAGAGCTCAGAATTGCCAGTGCCATCTCTGAAACCCCCTAAATGACTGGGCAGCTCCGAGCCAGCAGCAAACATCCCTTGCAGTGGGTGTCTTTTCCCCCCATTTTTTAGGGACCTGCTTATTAAGGTTGTGAAGAGCCTGGCTATAAATGAGATACAAATGTACCATTAACACCACATTTCCCTAAGGCCAGTGTAGATATTCTGGTATTTAAACTAGCAGAGCCAAGGGGAAGGAGCCAGCAAAGGGGAAAAAAAAGAAGAAAGAAGGAAAAGTGGCTCTAATTGAGGTCAGTATTTGAACAGTGAAGACCAGTTAATGCTCCTGAGTCCTGGGTGACTGAACTAACACATCCCCACCGAGGGCTGGTACAGGCTGAGAGCTGGCCTGGGGTGAGCTGCTGATGTGGAGGTTTCAGTGTTGGCAGAGACTTCACTGTTGACAGAAGTTTTGGTGTTGGCAGAGGTGTTGGCACCCCCTGAAGGATGATGCAGAGGGCTGAAGCTGGTGCTTGGCTGTCGAGGGCACTGGTGGGCAGCTTATTCTGCCTCCAGCCTTGCAGGAACCTTTGAAAATCTACTTACACCCCCAAACCATGGTCCCTTACCCGCTACATTTCCATCATCAGTTCTTCAGGTTAGAGTAGATCAAACCGAGGGGGGGAGGATTCCCAGCCAGGAAATGTAGGGTGCAGCCAAGGTGCTAAGCAGTACTTAACTCCCCAGGTCCCCATCAGGCTGGACAGGAACTGTGGACATCCCTCCCCTCACTTTTTGGCCAGCTGAGCCTTTCCAGGGTGGTGGCTTAAGCAAGTGTCCAGCATTCCCAGACTCACATTTTTATTTTCCTTTATTGCTCTTCCAGGAAAGCCCATGTGTGTGTGGGGAGAGGGGATTATCACGTTAGTGTTAAATACCCTGAGGGAAGGTGGGGAGCGTGGGTTGTTTATCCTGGTCTATCTCCCAAGGACAGCCGGGCTGAGCAGCAGCATGTGCTTGTGTAATGTGGCACCCATGGGTGCAGCCGTGCTGGGCAACATAGTGTGGAGGCAGCCAATGCCTTCCTGGGGAGTCTGCACTCCCAGCAGGCAGGAGAGCACAGCAGGGAGGAGGAAAAAAAACCCCTTGTTGTTATTATTCCACGAATTTTACACACTGAACTGATGCATATGGCAGATGAGATGATTTGCCTCCAGGCACACAGGAAAAGCGACGTGAGGCAGGATCTTTTTGGCAATCCTGTGTCTTAAACGTGAGATGAAATCTTCTGGGATAGGAAGGGGATAGAGGAGCTGTGGTTTGAGTCCTTTTGGGGTCACACTGTCCCTGTACCATGGAGCTGGGTGAGGCTGCAGCTTGCCCTAAAGGTGCTGCTTTTCCCCCCATCCTTTCAGAGAAGGGGAGAAAGGCACTGCTATTTCCACCATCTCACTCCGTTTCCAGGTTAGGAATCCAGGACGCTCTCAGGTTTGCCGGAGGACGGTGGAGGAAAGGCTGTAAAACCTGGCTCTGCTCAGGAGATTATTTATGGCCGGGTTTGGTGCCACGTTCGATGCTTTTTGCTGCCTCGTTCCCACCTCCCACGGCCCCTCACTGCAGCTGGGCTGGAGGAGGGGGAAGGGGAAAATGCTGTTGGCAGCTCCCACGGGGTCTGATCCTACCCTGCTCGGGCAGTGGGGGAGATGAGAATGTCAGGTCTCTGCAGGGTGCTGAAACAGCGGCTCTCACCAGGCACCTCACCTGGCCTGGCTGGAGGAGCATAAGGGACAAGAGGCTGTTGTCAGTGTCCCCGTGCCAGCTCCCTGCAAGGTGACACAGATCCTGGGGACCCCCCGGCCCCTCCCGCTGTCGCCGCCGAGGGCGCGTGGGCAGACGGGATGAATGAGCGGTGCCTTCGGAGACACTCGCAGCAGGTGCTAACGAGCGTGGCTTGAAATACCTCATCACCTTTAAATAGGTGGGGTTTACTATGTGCATGAAAAGGTAGGGAAAAAAGCGTGTTTTCTGACCGAGCGTGTCAGTGAGACCTTCCTCCCCCTCCTCCTCCTCCCGTCTCGCCACCTGCTGTGGCCAGCACGAGGCTGAGGATGGTGCTGGAGATCGCGAGGCCATCGGATCCCAGGGCGGGGGCAGGATCCATCCCTGCAGCATGCACACGCTGCGGGTTCAGCAGCACGGGCAGGCTGCGGGACTGGAGGGGTCTCAAGGCTCCAGCTGTGACCCTGGGAGGCGAGCAGAGCTCCTGGAAGTGCCCGTGCTCTCAGTGCTTCAGCCCCTGTCCTTGGCTGTTCCTTCCCTTCGCGTTGGTAGGGAGTCAGTGAAACCAGCACCGACACAACCAGTTTAGAATGGGCACAGACAGCGGCATTTTTTTTTTGCCTTCAGCTGCATCCTGAGCTGCAGATGAGAAGTGTGATCTATGTTTTCATGCTTTTCTAGCGATTTCTGGTGTGTTCCCACGACTCCAGCTGCCGGGACAGCCGGGGAAGCAGCTGGCTGGGCGAGCTGGCATCGCCGGGCACCTCCTCGCTGCTGGTGGCTGGCCCACGCCTGCCCAAATAAACGCTGGGGAGAACACGGAGCTCGCAGGCTGCTGCTGGAGGTGCGGAGAGTGCTTTAGCAAACTGGCATGTTCTAAAATTACCGAGGCAGGCTCCCTGCTGGGGAAACTGCTCGCAGGGTGCTGCGTGCCCCATTTCCTCGGCAGTTCCTTGCTGCTGGAGAGGCTGATGGCGCAGCACCTTCCACGGATAGAGGGGCACCAGCGTTGGGACGAGGCGACTGGCGCTGGGTGGGCTGTGGAGACCCCTCGCACGCGTGTTTTTGGAGAGTAGAGAGTAAACACTGTCATTTTGCTTTATGCCCTCGCTCGCTCCACACGGGCGCTGCCGGAGCCGCCTCGCACCCGCCCCGCCGGCAGCCTGAGCCCGGGCGGGCCCGGCCAGGAGCAGGGCTGGCCAAACCCGAGCGGCTTCGCCAGCTGCACTCTGTGGAGCAGCTCCATTGATTAAGAAATTGTTGTGTAACCTCTAACGAGGCTCCTCTCCGGTTTGCAGCCACTTGCCTCTCTCCCCTCTAATTAAGCTGGCGTGCGATTCCCACTGGGTTTGCTTTCCAAGGAGGGTTGCTGAGTGGATAACGGGGCTGGGGCTGCTGCTCACCATCTCATCTGCCCCGGGCTTGAGTGCTCGGTCAGTGGTGGGTCTGGGGGCAGGGACACCTGGGAATGTGCCCAAGGCATCGTGAATATCACTGCTGCCCTGGGTGCGGGATGGAGCCGCTGCTGCTCCAGCACAGCCGGCCTGAGCTGCTGCTCACCCACTGAAAATACACAGAGGAGCTGCTGCCTGGAAGGAGGAAAAAGCTGAACTATTTTTCTTGGAGAGAGGAGGGAGGCAGGCCGGGAGGGCAGGGAGGCACTGCAGCGTGCCGGCAGCAGTCGGGGGGGTGGCTCCTCTCTGCCTGACCCCCGGGGCTGGTCGTGCTGGCCCCAGCTCGCTCCTGCTGACATGCACCATTGGCAGTAGCCGCCTGAACTGGTGATGCTGTGGGGAAACCCGAGAGGCTTTGGCTTGTCTGGAAATGAAATGAGGAGAGGGCAGGGGGCCCCGTTGGCAGGGGGGTCTGGCTTTCCTGCTTGGGGCTGAGGGAACAAAAGAAGAACCCGCAGTGACATTTCAAGTGTTGCACAACTTGGCACAACTGACAGTGGGTTGGTTTTCTCATGCTGCTCCCTCAGTGCATGGCCTTCTTCTTCCCTGGTCCTAGTTCTCCCCTTCCTCCCTAGGGGAGCAGCTGGTGCTGGAATCTCCTCCTGGATCATGGCTCCAGGGAGGATGTGCCTCATGGGTCCCTTTGCCACCCAGGGAGGGGAAGACTTCTGATGGAAACCCCTGAGAAGGAGGCTGATGTTCCTGTTTTGCCTCCTGAGGGTTACAGAGGGACAGTGCTGAGCCCCACGGGGTGTTTGCTCCTCTCTGGAGGTGGTATCAGGGAGAGTGGGACATCCCTGGGGTGGTCCCTTTGGGATTGAGTCAGCCCTGTGATCCCACTCCCACGGGGTGGGTATTGGGTGGCTCTGTGTCCCCCATCCTGCTGTCATGGTTCCCCCAAAAGTCCCTGCAGCTCAAATGGGGGTGCCCCATGAAAGCCACCCTGCAGTGAATGGCTGACTCTGCTGGCTTGTCCCTCTGCTGCAGTCCTGCTGGAATGCCTCCCTGTATGCAAGCAGCATAAGGGGTTGGGATCTCATGGGATCCAGCTCTGTACAGGCAGCTCCTGGGGACTTGGGATCACAGGGGGCTCAGGAAGTCCCAAAGTCTGTCCTGTCCCCATCAGCAATGCAGGAATTGCAGGGAGAGTGTCATTCCAAACCAGTGAAGTGGAATGAATATTTGTGAACTGGCAGTTCTCTGGCTTTTCTCCCACCACTCACAGCCTTTCTCTTGCTCACACAGCTAATTTTTGTATTTTACTTCTTAAAATACATATACATGTATATAAATACTGTATCTTGGCAGCCACTGTTCCACAGCACCTGCTATTTTCCCGGGAAAATGGGGATTTGGTAATGGAACAGCCTCCCTGCTCCCTTGGGCCTCGTAAACCTGGCTGTTGTTTGTGGTACTACATGGCAGCATTCTCACTGCTGCTGCACTCTTCTCTGAGCATCTTCCTGACTGGACCCTGCCGTGGAGGGATGGGCTCCTCAGGGGTCACCTTCCCCTGCTCCCCACTTGGAGTTTGCTGGGGGCTCCTTGTGGCAGTTGAGTTGTTTGAAGATGCAGGGCAGAGCTGGTCCTGGCTCAGTCCTGGAGAATCCCCTTCTTGAGTTTATCCCAGTGTGTCTCTGAGAATGGAGCTGCTGCTTTGGGTTTGGATTTCAATGGCTTGCTGGTTTCTAATAAAAATAAGTTGGATGGACTCATGGTCGGTCCACTGACTGGCCAAGGGCACCACTCTGGGTGTCAGTCATGGTGGGGCAAAAGCATTGCATGGCCTTTGCACCCTCACAGGGACTTTGCAGTTTTCCCCACACCATCCACACTCTGCCTTTTGCTGTGGCTTTGGGACCCTCATCCTCCTGCCAGCACCCATGGAGCTGGGGCAGCCTCTGCCATGCCCACATGTCCCTTTGCTGCTGTGATGAAGGCACAGGACATCACCATCTTCCTCCTCTTCCTCTTCATCACTGCTGGAATGAAGGGCTCGTGGGGATGCTGGGCCCTGATGGGTAAGTTCCTGCCCTTTGCTCCCTGCTGTTGGATTCCCAGCATGGCCCCATGGAGGGAAAACCCAGCCTAGGGGTGGCTGTGGGGTTTTATAACCCTGAGAATGAATCCCAGCACTGTCCCTGCCTCTCTGGGGAACAAGGTCACGTCACTGCTCAGGAAATCACTCCCTGGGAGCCACAGCTTGTTAAAGAGGGAAAGAAACCCAGGGGGGCTGGGTTGGAGTGGGGCTGGGCCTTGGGGCACGGGAAGGCTGGTGGTGGATGTGCTTCCTGCACACTCCCCACTGTTCTCAACACATAAACACTCGAGGTTTTTCCCCAGTTCACTGTGGGACCACAGTGTTTTGGGATTTCATTGCACTGGGTAGGACAGTGATCCTGCTCTGTACCTGCAGAATCTTGGGCTTCATTGTTCACTTGCAGGTGGGGTGGCTCTGGTTTGAGAGAACCTGAAAAGTGATGAGCTGTGGGGTGATGGGTTGATCCAGGAGAGGACAGACTGTGGGGTGATGGGGGATGTTGAGACCCAAATTCCATATTCTCCCCATGGACATGCAAGGCTGGGGGTTAAGGTCTGCAGGGGATATGCAGTGAATCTGTTTCTGGGTGTCACCAGTGGGTATGACCCCACTTTTGGGGGAGCAGAAGGTGAGTGCAGAGGCAGAGTGCTCTGCCCACCCTGGCCATCCCTTCACTGACACTGCACTGCCAGTGATCCAAGCTAGCCGTGCCCTCAGCTGTCACCGACCATGAGAACGTGTGTGTGGTCCCCAGCACTTGCCACATCTCCTGGCATGACATCCCAGCCTCTGTTGTCCCCCACTTGCTCCACCAGCAGGGTGAAAACTGCCCAAATACGGGCCCTGCCTGGAAGCATTTGGCAGCAAATGCCTCACCTGGTCCCTGGCTCCCCGGGGTCCCTGGCTCTGGCCCGGTCCCTGCTGCACGCTCGGCACCTCCTCAGGGGAAGGAAAACCAGGCGAATAATTCACCCTGAATTATTCATCTCGTTAATTTATTAGCTGGACAGACGTCACAGCATTCCTTCCTTGGGCTGCCCACCAGCAGATCCCAACCTCCTGAAAGCGGAGAGCATTCCTTCCCCCGCCGTTTCCGCTGGCTCGCTCTGTTTATTTGCAAATCGCCCATTTGCGTGTGTTACTTGGATCCCTCTTACTGCGCCTGCCTTTGATTCGGGCACGTAGCTCGCTCCGGGGGTGGCTGACCCCCGGCAGGGTGGGATGCTGCTCTGAGAACCAGGGCTTTGCCATGAGCAGCTGCAGTCTTTTTTAATTCATTATTTGTTTTCTGCAGCCGATCCCTGATTTTTCTCACCACTTCTGCTCCCGCAGATGGGAGGATCCCGTGGGAAGCAAGGGAAGAGCAGGCAGAGGGGACAGAGTGGAGTGCAGGCTTCTGTCTGGCTCTCCCTGCCTGGTTTGGGTGGTGGTTGCTGCTCTCCCGTTCTCGGTGCTGTGGGTTGGGGCAGGCAGTGCTGGGGCTGCTCTTCTGCAGACTGAGTGCTCTATAAAGCTCACTCTCGGTCCAGCTGTGCCCTGCTGGGGTGCAAACCACCCCAGGCACCCCATTCTTGATTCCTTTTCCAGGACTTGGGTTTGGGTCCATCCTCTCCCCTGCCTGTAGGATTTGCTCAAATGACTTCCCAGAGAAAGACCAAGGTCAGCTGGGGTCCTGTTTCACTTTGCCCCACTTGGGTACAATATCTGGAAAATGCACAGGTTCTGGACCTGTCCTCTGAGTTATTTTGGGCTGCATTGCAGGGCAGAGTCCCTGATGCAAATCTGGTGTGCAAGTCAGGGGCTGCAGGCTGAGCAAGGGGTCCAGCAGAAGCAATAACTCAGGAAAATGCTGCATCCCAGCCCTCAGGTTTGAGGCCATCTTTAAAAATCCCTGCTGAGAGCACAGGTGTCTGTAGAGAGCAGCAGCCTCTTCCACCCTGTGGGAAGCACAAGCTGTCCTGCCACCTCCAAAGGCATCCCTGAGAACAGAGTGTGGAAGGGAAAGGTGCCAGAGGCAGGGAAAACCCCCCTGAAAGCTGGGAGTGAAGCAGCCAAGCTGCTTCCTGAGCCCTGGCATGGGGCACTCTCATCTTGTGGAAGGGGCGGGAGGGCTGGAAGAGGATGGGATCCAACAGCACCTCATCTGACCCTCATCTTCCCAGTGCAAGAAAGATCTGGAAGGAATGGGAGGTTGTTCCCCCTGCCAGGATGGCTCTGGGATATACATCTGGGATTGGCAGTGGGAGTCTGTCCTCCACAAGGATTTCCCTGGAAGCTCTTAGCATTAGCCATCACCCTGGTGCGAAAAGGAGGTGCAGGGCAGAGCCCTTTGTCCCTGTGGGGTTTTACAGAAGGTGTCCCTGGGCAGAGTGTCCTGGTGTGGCTGTGCTTGGGCTTTGGCAAGTGAATGGCAGTGGCTCTAATTGTGCCTGAATTCTTCTGAACCACAAGTGAAATCTGCAAAAATACAGAAAGTAAACAGCTCGGGGACGAAATTCCCAGCGCTTTGGGGAACCTTCCATGAGGAGAAGTTTCTGAGCTGCCAACAAAAGGTTTGCCTCTCCTCCAGACTGTCTGTGTGGGGACCCCCTGGACTGGGAGGGATGCAGCCACAGTGCCATGGGGACTGTGCTGAGAGCTGGACTGACTTTATGCCTTGGAGCAGCTTGAATATTTTCTTCTTGTTGGATTTTTTTGTTGTTGTTTTGGTTTGGGTTTTTGTTTTTTTTTCTCTTTTTTATTATTCCTTTGCTGCTCGTGTCTGCCAAACAGGGAGGTTTTAATCTCCTTCTTGCAGACTGTGAGAACAATTGCCTAGGATGCTGGAGTGACCTTTGCTGCACAAATAGGGAATGGGAAGATGGCAGTGGGAACCAGCCCCCCATTGCAGCCTGCCTGGTCTGCCTTGCCCTGGGGAGCTCTGCTCACCCCCTGCTGCAGGTGCTGGAGGGGGAAGAGGCTCTGGCAAAGAGCTAAGCAGACCTTGCCCATCCTTCCCTGCATGCTGGCAAGGTCTGGGAAAGATGGTGTTCCCTAAGTGTGTTCCCTGGAGTGGGTGGGACTGTCCCCAAGAGTGAGCATCTCTCACGCTCCCTTTTCTCTGGTCTGGTGCCCAGCCCCTGGGTCACTCTGACCCTGAGGAGCTCTGCTCAGGGCTGTGACAGTGACATGGAGACCTACAAATATCCGGGGCTCAACTGCACCCAAGCTGATGTCAGCTCCATCCCCAGGACGTGATTGGGTGCTGGACCTGAAAAGGTGGTAAATTTGGGGGAGGAAAGCCATCTTGTGCACGTGAGTGCATTGAGAGGATTTTGGGATGCTCTCCATGGGAGAAGCATGGCTTTCCTGGGAAACATCCCCTCACTGGACCCACTCTCCCACCCACACACAGATAATTCCCCGTGACCCCTTCCCCTCCTGCTAGAGATGGTCTCAGCTCCTCCTGACCCTGCAGCTCCACAGGGCAGCACTGGTTCCCTTGGCCTCTCCCTGCAGGTCAGGCCTTTCTCTGGCTCTCCTCCAAGTGTTTGGATCAGCTCTTGGAAAACTAAAGCCATAAAGTTTGCCCCAGCTGGAGCAGGAACCCGCAGTGACTGGCTTGGGAGGCAAGCACTGGACCCGGTGGTTATTTATAATGCAGCAGTGAGGTTAAAAATAACAGAAATTTGAGCTCAGGAAGTTGTTTTGGAGGATAAGAAACTTTTACTTTGGTATTCAGATGCCAGGGCTAGTGCTGGCCATCCTCTGTCTTTGATGTCCCCATGCTGTGTCCCTTGGGGGTCTGCAGTTCCTTCCTTCCTCCCAATGCATTGGGTCCTGTTTCGTGTGCACAGGAATCATCTCTACTCCCAAAGAGAATGGGGGCACCATGGGAAGCCCCAAAAACTGAACTGTGCCAGGTGGTGGTGCAGGAATGAGCCAACTCAGGTTCTGCTCAAGGGTCCTGGTGGATGGGGAGGGGACAGTGTGTGGTCACAGCTCCTGTACGTCCTCCCTGGTCATGGTTATTGTCACTCCAGCTGTTTGTTCCCCTGGGGTCAGAGGGGTTCCCACCCCCTGCTCCTGACCTCTCTTCTGCCAGCCAGGCACACCTTGAGCCACTGGCTGCCCCACTCCTGGCAGTTGGAGCCCTTTCAAAGCCTTCCTGGGGGTCTTCTCTGGCATTCCCAGCTCCTCTCCCTGCCATTCAAGGGTGGCATGCAGGGTGGGAGTTGGATACTACCCTTCATGTTCCTGGCACAGCATCCTCCAACAGGGAGAGCCAAAGGGTTTTGCCACCTAAAGCCTGAAGCTGGTTGGTGACTCTGTGACCCCCCTTCCAGCCCACTGCTGGCTGAGACACTGAACCTTCCCAAACCCCTGTGCAGGCACGTTTCTTGGCATCGATGTTTTATTTTGCTTCAGCTCAAACCTTTTCCCTGTTGACACAGTGTCAGTTTTGCTCCAGCCTGCTGGGCTGAGCAGGGGTGACCTTTCCTGTGTTTGCTGTCTGGGCTTAGGATCCACCTGTGCTCTGCAGCCCCAGTGCAGCCAGCAGGCCATGGGGAGCACCCAGCAGGAATAGCTCCCTGGTGGGTGCAGTGCCACTTCCCCCTTTTCATTTCTGTCCTCCTGGCTTTGGGCCTATCTCCTTGGACCCAACTTGTTTTCCTGATGCAAAGCCATGTGGGGAGCCAGGCTCCCTTGCACCTGTGCCTCAGAGCCAGGGAGTGTGTCCCCAGCCAGCCTCCCTACAGGGGGTGAATTTCTCAGTGAAATTAGACGTAAAGGGCTGATCCCATTTCTGAATCACTACTAGCAACACAGCCCTCTATTAGCAGAGAAAAAAAATCCCCTCTTCAGGAGGGAACTCCTCAGGGTCACACCAGGAGGGTGCCTGCAGGAGGGTGCCTGTCCCCAGCCCTGGACCCAGGGTAGGTGAGGACACCCAGTCCTGCCCACCTGAGTGAGGAGAGTATCCTCCCTCTGGCCTGGGACCTAGCACAGGTTATTCCATCAGGATGCACATTTTGGGGAGTGGAGCCAGAGGCCACACAGCCACATTGGCAGCATTTCAGAACAAGGCAGGGATGGAAACTGGAGATGAGCTGGAGGCTCCATTGGTGACAGCAGTTCCTGTGGGATTCATGTGGACTCGCCTGTCTGGTTCTGGATAGCAAAAGCAACGTGTTAAACCCTGTTGTGACTGTCCCAGAGCATCACCAGCCCCTTTCTTCCCACTAAGTCCAAACAGCACATGAGGCCAAACTTTGGCATTTGTGATCTGTGAGGAAGAGAACTCACTAATGTTACTTTTTGGCAAAGTCTTGCTGAGAACTCCTCGAGGGTGAAATGAAATGGGGTCACAGAAGGGTTTAATTCGGTACGTTGTCCTTCAAGGGAAGGAAAAGTCAGACAAGAAGTTTTAAACATTTTACAAAAATATCCACATGTGCTCAGTGCAAAACTCACCGTCTTTACCTAATTTAGAAAATGACTTTATATGGAGAAAGATTTAACAGTGCTCCATGGAGGGAAAGAATAATGAATACGTCTGCACCAAATCGTGCTGTCATCTGAAGATCTCCAAGTGCTTTCGAGAGGGTTGGAGAGAAATAATTGTTCTTCTCTTCCCTCAGTTTTAGAAACTGAGGCATGGGATGAGAAAGCCTGAAAAGTGCAACTTTCCTGACTAATTTTAGCTATTTGAAGTCGAGATCTAAGTACCTAAATAAATGACCTGATTTTAATAGACTGCTGGTCAAGTCTCCAGGGTGAAACCTGGAACAAGTCAGGCTCTGTAGGTCTGCAAAGATGGCCTGGGTCTGGAGGGAGAGCCTCCTTCCCTTAATTTGGCCCTGTCACCACAAGCCTTGCTCAAATTTAGGATAAGATGAAACTAATGAGAAGGAATCTATCTGAATTTCTTTGAACTTAAGAGAAAAATAGAG
This sequence comes from Trochalopteron elliotii, assembly GCA_024734555.1. Lineage (NCBI taxonomy): Eukaryota > Metazoa > Chordata > Aves > Passeriformes > Leiothrichidae > Trochalopteron > Trochalopteron elliotii. The sequence continues at coordinate 670,176 of JANPWX010000467.1, read as the reverse complement.
AATTTCCATTTGGAGTAGCCTTGTTGTAGCCATGTGAGTTCAGATCCCTCGGTGGCTCTTGGGACAGGGGCTGGATCCCTCTGGGTCTGGGAAACAAAAGCATTCCAGGATTTTCAGCCATGTTATCACACCTCAGCCTCTGAAATTTATTTAGTAATAAATAGTGCAGATGGTGAAGGAAAAGAAGGAAATTAGTGAAGGACCTGTACTACCCTGAGCAGCTGAGCTGCTCCTGGTGTGCAATGCATGGACCATTTCCCACCTCTGCAGTGATGATGGGGCCGAGGCTGCTGGTCTCAGCTCCCATCCTGCTCCTGCTGCCCAAATATAGCCCAAAATCCCTTGAAAGGAAAATGTGATCTCTCTTTCCCAGCTGAGCAGTCTGCCGGGTCTCCAGGGCCAATCTCACCAGGAATGAGCAGCCTGGTGCTCATTGCTTGCAGAATCAAATGCTTGCAGAAGTGGAGCTTTGAATTAGGTGGTTTTATCTGGGTACCTAAAGCTGAACAAGTTGAACCTGAGGACAAATGGGGGCTGGTGGGTTGTGCTGGGAAGTGCGACCTGTTCTCAAAATGACTGCCCAAACTGGGAAGATGCTTCCCACAGCTTGTGGTGCAGGGGCAGTGGAGATCCTTGGGGAGATGCTGGCTGGGTGGTGATGTGAGAAGAGGGCAAAATACTTGTCTTCGTGTTTTGCATCCTTGGACAGCCCTGAGCTCACTTGTGCACCTCTCTGTGTGCAAGAACAAATCATAATTTAATTATGTGTGTACAATATCAACTCCTTCTTTGTGATCAAGGTCAGTCTGATGAGTGAGAATTGTAATAAATTCCTGTGACCAAGGGCTGGTCCCAGCTCCAGCACCTGCATCTTCTCCTCTGCATGCCACAGCTTGCTTTATTTTTGCTTTGTCTTCCTGCAAAACCACCTCCCTCTGAAGAGGGATAGGTGGGCTGGGCATGTCCAGAACTGTCAGATGTCCCCGAGACTCCTCCATCCCAAACCTGCACTGCTCCAGGATGGAGCTCACTGTGTGTCAGGCACGACTCAAGCATGAATCTGGCTCCTCTGGTCACTGCTGGTGCTGGCAGATTCCTGCCTGATTGCCCCTGCCAGAACCCTGGGCACCCAAGATGCAGGACAATATTTGCCCTCAGCAGGACCAAGGCCTTGGGCACCCAGCAGCACTGGCAAGGGAAAGGCAGCCAGGCTTAGGCATTTTGCTTTCTACTTGCTGCCTGATGGCCCCATGCCTGATTTTTTGCTCCCACCCCATTTTGTTCAATCTGGACATGATCCTTTGTGCCACAGGACCACGGGCCTTGCCAGCAGGGCTGCCTGGCTCTCTTGGTGCTCAGTGGGAAGCAATGCCTTTTGCAGGTGGGTATTCTTGTGGGAAACCCACCTGCCTTTGCTTTCTTGTCATTTACAGGTATCTCCTGCTCAGAGTGCCTGAAATGAACCTGCTGGCACTGAGGGCAGGCAGAACTGTGGCTGTGGCACAGATGAGATGGGAAAGACCAGATCAGGGGAAAATGAATTAGGACATACAGAAGTCCCCTTGATCAGGACAGTAACCTCTAATCCGGCTCAGTTCTCCTTATTTACAGTTGCTGAGAGGGAAGGCAGGAGAAAAGCAGCCTGGCAAGATGCACAGGGCTGATCTCCTTCCCCTCAGCTGCTTTGCTCTCACTAATGTATTTGCTGGCAGCGCTTGCTGTCCCTGGAGCATTTTGAGCTCGGTCAGAACAACTGTTCACAGCCAAAACAGGAGTGTCAGAGCAGGCACAGGACTGGGAATGGCTGGGGGGACGGTGGTTGGAGCCCCCAGCCCCTCAGTGTGGGGTGCTTGTGGGGAAATGAAGTGCTGAGCCCTTCCATGTCCCCTCCTCAGCTGGCAGAGATGGAGATGCAGCAGGGAAATCTCGCAGCCCCTGACTGCAGCAGGGTCCCTCAGCACCTACAGGGTGTTTCTGCTGAGGGAAGGGGCTGGGCACTGGGGCTGTTTCCTGAGGCCATCCCGCTTGAAAATACCCTCTGAGAAGCCCCAGGGCTGCATTTCTCTAGCTCAGCACTCAGTAAGAAGAGTAGAGACATTCGAGACCACTCCCCTGTACCGGGACACGAGGAAGGACAGAGTCCTGAGGGAATCGATTTGCAGTGTTACAGAGGAGATCAAAATCTCCCCCAAAATCTCCTACGCTGTAAAATGAGGCATTTGATACCCCAGGCTGCAAGCACGTGCTCCTCTCCTGAGCATCCCCGGGCCTGAGCTGTGCTGAGACAGTGGCATTCTGGCGCCCTTTGTGGAATATTCCAGCATTTTTAGCATGGGCTGGTGCGGTCACTGTGCTTGTTACAGGCAAAAGCAATGAGAATTTTATGAGGTGCAAATGGATTGTGTCTGGAAGCATCCATGTCCCATTCAGCTCCATACATGCACATGCTTCTTCTGCACCTCCTCTCCTCAGCCAAAATGTCTTGTCTCCTTGCAGGCTCAGAGAAAAGATAAATATTAGCGCTTTGAGATGCTCTGATCTCAGTCTCTGTCTGTGTTGCTGTTGTTGTGGTTAAAAAACACTTCTTCTGGCTGCAAAATTCATCAGGGTCCAGTCTCTGGAAAGGGAGAGAAACCAGAGCAGCTGTTAATGAGGGAGCAATAATATCTAGTGCTCATTTCAAAGCAATAATGGGGTTAGAAAGGAGACAAACATACACTGGTCCCGTGCTTGATAGCTTTATTTTGGGCTTTTTTGTTGCTTTTCACTTTATTAGTTAGAGCATCCATTTTGCATTAGAGGCCAGATGATGAAATCCCAGCGATGGGCTGAGATGGGGAAGTTTGAGCTTTCTTGGCCATTTCAGAGAGTTTTCACCACAGAGAGCAGGAGTTAGAAGTGCACAGGGAGCAGGAGTGGGCAATGAGGCTGTGATGGAGAGGGAGACAGGACAGCGAAGGGCAGGAGCTGAAGACTGCAGCCTCTTTAGCAGCTCTTGTAATATCTTATTAATGGAAGAGAAACTGCAATTTTTATTTTGTGGAAATTCTTTTGTTCCACATTAAAATTTAAAGCGCTTTGCTCCCATTACAGCCTGCTGCCAGAGCGTGCTGCTGGCTGGGAGTAGCTGCCCTTTGAAAGGTTTTGGGAGGGCTCATGTTTGTGTCTGGGCTGGTGGAACAGGGCAGGGGTACAGGGTCCTTCCCTGGGGCTGTCACCCCAACCCCAACCCTCCTGTCACACCTGCTGAGTTGTCACCCAGAGTCTTGGGTGGGGGTGTGAAAGGTGCCAAGGGTGGGCTGTGTGCCCTTGGTAGGTGCAGGGGCTTGAGGAGGGCTTGCTTACACCTGGAGCTCTTTTTAATTAACTCCATGTGAAGGGACATGCAGGCCCTGGAACGGGAACAAGGCACCCTTATTCCCCAATAAGCTCCTCTGCACATGGGGTAAGTCAATAGCAGCTCGTCAGGAGTTGTGTGCTGGCTGGAGATGCCGCCTAAGGATGAGTCACATGCAGAGAGGGGGGCAATATAAAAAGGAAAGGGAAAAGAAATCTGAGGCTTGAGTCCAGACCTGGACTTAGAAATGCCCATTGTGTTTCTGATGTGCCAGACCAAAGGGCTGGCTTTGAGCTGTGTCCTCTCCCCTGCCTGCTAATCCTTGTGGGTGGCTGGAGCAGAATTTTTCACCTTGATCCCATGATTATATGCTGGGCTGTGAGTGCCTGAATATCAGGACTCTTTGTGGCTTTTAGCTGGTTGTGGGTTGGTCTCCACTGAGCTCCCAAGCAAGTGGTGCTGGCCTTGGGCTCCCAGTGAGGAGGCAATTGGATGGGCTGGGACTGAACAGCTCCAGGGATATTTTGCAATACCAAAGGTCGTCCTTGTTGCTTTTCCTAAGCCAAAGTGAGCAACCTTCAGATGATGTGCAGGAGATGGGGAACCTGGGGAGTTGTGTACATTTTTCATGAAGATTTTTGGGAGATCAAAAGCATTAGAAATTATTTGGGTTAAGGTTCCTGAAGTGACCAATTGCCTTAAATGAGGCTTATCCAGCACAGCCTGGGGCTGTTCCAGGACACAGCAGTGTGCAGAGCCAGATCCAGCTGCAGGAGCAGGGTCTAGTAAAGGGTTTGGAGAGGAAAGGATGAATTGCCTCTTACTGGGGGCTGAGTGCCAAGAATATTTCTCACCTATGTCCCAGCCCAGCAGTTGCTGATGATGAGGGTTAGGACATCTCATTGAAGGTGCCCACTCCCCCTGGCCAGGATAAAGACCCCCAAAGTAACAATTTTCACCTAAATGTGCTCAAAGTGACCTTGTTCCTAGCTGTCTCAGTAAAGATGAGCTGTGGGAGGGATGTGGAAATGGAGCCTTTGCAGCTGCCAGGGTCTCTCTGCCTGACTTCTCTCCTACACCAAGACACTCCCAGGGCAGTGGACACCCAGCAGGCACTGGGGCTTATTCTGCAGGAATGAATGACTGGAATAAATCCATTTTAAATGCCAGGTTTTGACACAGGTGACAGGCTTTAGGAGGTGGCAGTGGCTCAGTCCCTGCTCTCTCTTTGTAGAGGTTTGACTCTGTGACACCACACTGTCAGTGCTGCCAGCACAGGAGGAGCCATGGGGGTCAGAGCTGGTCCCTGGCTGCTGCCAGAGCCCTTTCAAGGCATTACAGATGGTGAGCCATCCTCTCACTGAGCTTCCTGGCTATTGTTAGCTGCTGTTGAAGCCTGACGCTAATTAAATAGGATATTTTGTGTTTAATAAATTCCCACTTGAGTCATACCAGCAGGAGGGCACTGGCCAGATCCCTGCCAGTGCCACTCTGGGGTGGCAGTACTGGAATGGTTCTCCCTGAGAGTCTCCTGCACCCCTCAGCCCTGTGGGTGCATATCCCTGCACCCTGGCAACCTTGTCTACCTGATCCTTGGGAAGAAAAGCCCCTTCCCTGTGGTGGCAGCACCTTGGGATACCCAGAGGGATCTTCAAATGCTGGGAGCAGGATGAGCATCCCTGGTGCCATGCTCCATCTCGTCCCCTTTCCTGCCACTCCAGGCAGGCAGCCCTGTGCTCACCCCACTCCCTGTCTGTTCCCACTTCCCATCTTTGCAGGGAGATATCAACACATTGTCATGAAGCTGAAAGCATCAAACTGGTGTGATGCCCCAAACCCTCGGGAAGCTCTGGAGCACTGCCTGTGTCTCCACTGTTGGGAAGGTGGGAAGCTGCCCCCGCTGCCAACCAGGCTTTGTCCTCCTCCTTGGCTTTCCTTACCTGGAGGGGAGGCTGGACTGGTCTGTTTTCCCTGGGAATACCAGAATCTCACTGGGGCTACCACTAGCAGCAAGCTGGTTGCTGGGAGGGAATTGCAGGAGCAGAGGGTGTGGTTGACTCTGTGCCCCTCTCTGGCTGCTCTCCTTGCTTGGGGAGAGGAAACCAGGGGTAGTGCCATCCCTGCAAGCAGATTCCTTTAGGATGTACTTTAACTTTTACAAAATAGCTGCTTTTGTCACCTTTTCTAAGACTTGAGATATTTAATCTGACATCCACCAGGCAAACCCTGCAGTGAAGCCCTTGCTGTTTCTTGGGGCTATACACCTTCCCTCCATGTCTACCTTTGTTTTTTGGGCAGTGGGGTGTGGCATGTGTAGAGCATCACATCTGAGTGCAGGCCAAGGTCTGGGCTGGAGCAAGTGGGGTGAATCCTGCTTTTAAGCTGCTCTTGCCCTGTTTGCCCTGGCTGCAGCTATGTGGATGAGACTGGGAGGTGTTTCAGGGTGGAATCCCCCGTGTCCATGCAAGTGCCACAGCAGAGCTTGGCTCCCATACTGAGCACCATCCCAGCCCTATTTTCCTCCTTCTTCCTTCCTCTACCACCTCCCTCCTTCTCCTTTGCCAGCGAGATGCCAATCCATGAGTTCTTGCCATGATTTGCCTGCAGGGGTCAGTTAGACCAAACACCCAACCCTGCTGAGCCCCCTAACCTGCCCCAGCTCCCACTGCACACGGGAGCTCAGCCCTGGGGAGGGCAGCTTCCTGCTCCTGGTTGTTCCACATAAGTCTGGGATGGATTTTAGTCACTGAGGGATTTTGACGTGGTGTCAGGATTTTTCCATTCCTGCAGACAAGTGTTCCTTGTAGACACCTCAAAAACTGAGTCAGGTGCACCAGCATCTCCCAGTGCAGCCACAGACTGGCTGCAGCCTCTTCCAAGCAGGAGAGAAGGCAGGGACTGTGAGCTGGGGTGGCCTTGACCTCCACTTCCCCACCTGCAGAATGCCCTCCTTGCCACTCATCCCCGTTGTGAAAGCTCTGTGTTTCTTTCACTGAAAACTGCTATTTTTCTTATTTTTATTGATCGTAGACTTCAAAACCCAAAGTGTGTAAGATGGTTCCAGTCTAATTAGTACTTAACCTGCAACAAAATATTGTATTTTACATTGATTTTTTTTTTTTAAGAAAGGAAACATTGGCTCAGTTTCTAAATGAAACACTTTAGCAAGCCATTTGGAAAATCATCATCATGTTCAGACTTTGTAAACATAATTTCTTTAATATTCTTTTTCCCTCAACTTGCAGCCGGGTAAGAAAACATACACAAAAATTGATGGGTGGTTAGAGTCACCCCAAAGCTGTATTTGTCCAGCAACACTCTGAACAGAAACTTGTACCCAGCATTGGGTACACCAGTAAGTGGGAAGGGCTTGAGTCTCCCCTGGTCAGGCACAGCTCCCAGGGAAAGGTTTCCTCAGAGGTTCTCCCTCAGCTGCCCTTCAATCACAGCAAGTCAGGCAGACTTGCCCTCAGAAGCTCCTGGGGACCCCCCAGGCCGGTGTCCCCAGGTCAGGGCAGCAGTGAAAGGGTAAAAAGAAGGTGTGGGGACATGGGGTCTATGTCCCCCAACTCTGCCTTAAGCCATTTGGACCCTTCAGAAGTGATGATAAGGGGCCCTCCAGCCCTTCTGCCCTGGCTTGTTCCATAGGCTTCAAATTATTCTGGGTTTGTCCTTGGATTTGTCCTCTGAGCTTTTTGTAAGGCTTGGCCAGGTTTCCTCAGGGACTTTGAGCTTGTGCCCTTTTGCAATCAAAATACTGTGCTGGGGACACGAAGGGCACAGCTGCAGCAGATGTGGCCAAGAGCTGGATGCTTTTGGCTCCTCTTGGAGCCACTGCAGCCAGGACTCTGCCTCTCCTCCTGTCTCCCTTTTTCCTCCCCCAAGCCTCACACTGCCCATTTGGGGAGTGCAAATGGACATACCCCAGAGTCTGAGCTTTTCTAGGGGCCTTGGAAGCTGTTTGCCTCAGTGCCATGGACACGTTTCCCTGCTTGGTGACAGAGGGTGGATGGAGGATGCCGTGGAATGTCTCCATTCCTGTTTGCCTTGTGAGACTTCTTGGTGATGGCTCCGTGGGTCTGGTAGTGTGGAGTCTGCTGGGGAGGGCTGTGCTCTGCTTCAGGGTGGGATGCTCTGTCTCTCTAGGAGGGCTCCCTCCCAGGCTCCTGCCCTGTGCCATGACTTCCCTGTCTCTTACACATAAGTCTGCACATAAGCATCCCTTGGCCAGTCTGTGGATGAATGGGAATGGGCTGAGTGGAAGTCTGTGGCAGGGTAGAAACAGGGATGAAAATGGGGTCGTTTGTTTAGCTTGCTCACCAAGAGCTCTTTCTCCAAGGTTTCCCCTGGCCGTCAGTCAGCAGAGGGAATTCCCTCTCCCTCTGCCCAAGATCCAGCTGGGATTGCTGCAGGGAACATGCAGACCAGCTGTAATTACTGCCTCTCCTCATGTTCACCAGGTTTTGTGATCCTCACATGGTGCCATCCTGCCACCCACTTGTCTGGGTCATTAGGGATGTGCTGGAATAATCAGCAGAGGTGGTAGTGATCCTGCAGAACTGTCCCATCTCCTGCACTGCCCCTATGACATCCCCTGCCCTGAAGGAATCTTTCATGCACTTACTTTGTGTATATTTAATAGACTGGGATTTGGTTTGAGCTCATGTGGGATTTTGGGGGCTAAGAGAGCTGGGGCATCCTCCAGTGAGATGTGGCTGGACAGGGAGGGTGGTCCCCAGGGGAGAGGTCTGTGGAGGAAAGCAGAGAGCCTGTTTCACCTGTGACAGGCAGGGTGCTGATCTTCACAGAGTGTACTTCAACTCCACAAGGAATATTTTGGCTCTGCAGATGTGGGCACAGAGTTGTCCTGGCAAAGGAGGGTTAACCCGGTGTTGGTGGGAGCAGAGAGTGAGCTTGTCAGGGATCATAAGGGAAGCAGAGGAGCTGCCAGGACAATTAGCACAGGCTTGTTCTCCCCAGCACGTCCCTGGGATGCAGTGGGACTGTAATCAGCCTGTCACTTCCCTGGCTTTATTAATACATTGATTTTTGGAGGTTTTGGCTCAGTGCAGCGTGGTGCCTGCCAGCCAAGCCTCTGCGGGAAGTGGGGGTTCAAGGTGGCATGTCTCTGGGCATGGCAATGCCTCATTTTGGAAGCTGTTCATGCTTCTTCCTTGGGGATTGATGGCAGAGGAGGAGGAGGAGGAGGAGAGACATCCCCTCCATCTGTGCGCTGCCCTAGGAAGGGATTTAAATCACAGGTTTGCAAAAAAGAGGAAATGTGCCTGATTTACTCAGGCTTTGAAGCCTGCAGGAGCTTCCTGATGGTGATCCCTTTCCCACTTCAGGCAGGTCTGGCTCAGAGGGGATCTCCTTCCCTGGCCATGGAGCCAGGCACTGTCAGCTGGTGCCTCCACCCTGGGGCTGGGGCAGCAGCAAGGATCAGGCTGTGCTCCTGCAGCTCCCATTGAGTGCAGGCAGGAGAGTTTCTGTTCCCAGGGTCACTACTCTGTATCTCATCTACCCTCTGCTCCAGCAGCAGAGGGTGAGAGATGCTCTCCAAGGAAATACATTAATATTAAAATATAAATAATAAACATAGATAAAACACTTATATAGATATATATGCTTGGGACTTGTTTTATCCTCATCCATCTTTCCATGAATCTGGGAACTCCTTCTCCCTGTCCTGTCATTCTTTCCCCTTGCAGTGTGAACTTGTCTGACCAGCACAACCTCCTTGGCACGGCAGCCCTGATGCCACATGTGTGGCCAGGCAGAGCCATCCCTTCAAAATTCCTTCATTTCACCAACTGTTACATAAATCCACTTTTATACTGAACTTGTGGACGTCACTGGAGCTCTGTCCATACCCATAACATCACTGTTTCCATGGGAACCAGCGTACTTCCAAGGGGGAAAAAAGTAGGAGACTAAAAAAAGGACAAAGAAAGAACAAAATAAGACAAATATGTGACATATCCCAACTATGTGTCGGTGTAGGATGTTACAAAGATTTCACTGCCACTTGTTTAGGCAGCCTTGCATAACAGTTTTTGTCTTGACTGTGGCAGCAAGAAGAATCACTGGATGGCAGAAACTTAATAGTATCCCAAATATCTGGAGTCCCTTAGTAAGGAAGAGATGCCTCTGGCAGCTCTGCCCGAGGTGCCACTCTGCCCATGCTGCAGCATTTCCCTGGGTTCCCGTGGGTTTTCCTCCATCCTGGAGTGTGCCTGGGGCTGTGCACTGTGAGGGTGTTGTGGATGTGTCCTGGAGAGCAGCTGGCACTGCTGAGCTTTAGGGGCAGGTGCTATTAAGGGATGTTTACAGTGAGTGAGTTTAAATATATAAATTTGGGGGTTTAGTGTCCATCCACTGTACACATTATAAGGCATGGTGAGGGAAAAGGTCTTAAATAAGTTATTGAGCTTCAGCAATGGCTTTGGCATATTGAGAGTATTTTAACTGGTAGCTGCAGTCTCCCTGTGGAAGACCTGGCCAATAGGAAGGATTTTACTGTTCTGGCAACATCTTTGTTAATGCCATGTGTGAGTTGCTGGGAGGGAGCCCATCCCCTGGCTCACAGGAGGTGATGGATGGTGGGGGTTGAGCTGGGACCTGGGAGGGACAGGTCTGGGAAGAGGATGGGGACATGCTCCCACCTCTGCAGCCCTGCTCTGGTGGGATGAATGGAAGGAGTGCCTGTCCCTGAGCCACCCAAATGTCAGCTGAAGGTGCCAAACTGTTGGGAGAGGGAGTTTGGGGGGAAGTTGAAGCTTCTGCAGAGTTTGGTGTGGGCAAGCGAGGCTTCACCTTCTCTTCTGCTCTTCTGTCCAGGAGATGCAGGGCAGTAGCAGTTGGGGTCCCAGCACGTGGCTTTGGCTGGTTAAAGAGCTGGTGAACTCCATGAGGTCCCACCTGACCCATTCTTCTGGACCAGGGCTGGGGCCATGCCCTGACCCTTTGCACCAGTTCATTTTGGGCTGTTCTTTTGGTCACTGCTCTTGGTGCTGAGACAGGCACGAGGAGGAGGGAAGAACTGGGATGAGAAGCCAAAATAAATTTAGCCTAAAGTGCTCTTTGCTTGGCATTTTATTACTTTACATTATATTATATTTATTTTATTAAAGCACCCATCCTTGCAGATGCTGGTCCCAGGTCAGGTTGCCAGCAGCCAAGCCCTCCCAGCTCAGGAGTTAATTGCAAGTGATATGTAGGGCTTTTCTTAAAAGCTTCAACTCCTGAAGTTTGGAGATTATGCAAGTCACTCAGCTTGCAGGATTTTTTTATCTTCATTTTTTTCTCTCTCTCTTTAAGCAATAAGATTTTTAAACCCTTTTGGCTGCTGGAAAAAAGCCCTTAAAGTAGAAATCTAAAAGGTTACCAGGAAACAATTCCAAAACTATAAGACAAATAAGAACCTCATCAGGGTTTCAATTTTTTTTTTTTTAAAATTACCTAACAACCTTTTTTGTCACCCTTCATTCCCTCTAAATACTGCATCATTCTTTGCCTCATCACCTGGGTGGCTGAACAGGGCTCCTCCACACTGCTGAGCAAATCCTACCTCTGCCTTCAGAGGTGGCTGCATCTCACAGGCAGAGGAGAGCATCTCTGCCTGCGGCTGACAGTCCTGATTCTAAGTCTTTGGGAGAAGAATGCTAAGATGATTACTCCCTGAAATCCCCCTTTTCCTTCACTTTTGGGCTTTACAGTCTCTTTTAATGCGTTATGGGGCCATTGGGGACTCCGTGGTCCCCCCAGGATGGGAGCAGAGTGATGCCTTTCATGGCAGAGTGAAGCAGCCAGCAGTGCATCCTTTTGAACATCTGCAAGCCAAAATGAATTAGAGATGACATTTCCAAAAACACCGCCATGAATAATCGCCCTGTTTTGGTTTCCAGGTTTAATTGTGAAGCTGCATGAATTAAAAGAACCTCCTGGGTCTGTCTGCACTGGGAGGGAGGCAGTTTCAAAGTGCTGCAGAGCAGTGAGGAGGCAGGGATGGCTCACATCCTGTGGATGGGGATGTGCCAGTCTCAGTGGGGTCACACCAGCTCCTGGCAGTGTGTCCTCAGGCTGCCAGCTGCAGTGACCCGGGATGGGGCAGACGGCCACGCGGTGGAAATGGAAACATGCTCTGAGCAGTGCTTGAATTTCTAAACCCCTTTGTGCAGCCCCACTGGAGGAGCCTCTCAGCTTTGCTTTCCAGGAATGCCCTGGCGATGGGACTGGCCTGGCACAGATCCCTGCAGACCTCAGGGCAGGAGGGAAGTGCTCCATCCCACGTGTGCCATGAGCGTGCTGGGGCTGCAGTGGCTTTTCCATCCTGCCAGGGAAAAGCATGTCTGCTGCTGCTGTGGTGCTGTGATGCTGCACAAAGGGCTGTAAACCTGCAGCAGCTTTCCTGCTTCATCCTGTGCTCGTGATCCTCAGAAGGACAGGTGGGAGCAGGCCTGGAAAAGCATTTGGGAGGGCAAAGCTGGAGGGTAGAGACCACATTAATAATGATGCTGGGGGCAGATCCCTGCCCGTGCTTGGCTGCAGGTCAGGGAAGTGGATTGATTCACTGGGTAGAGATACTTAGAGAGCACCTCTGGCATTGCTGCATCCACAGAGGTGGAAATGCTTCCTGCAAATGCTAAAAGCAAAATACGGAGGCTGGTTTTGCTTTTGAAAGAATGTGGTAGGAAAAAAAAAATCTATCTAATTAAATGTCCAGAATTGTGATGGGAATCCTATAACATTTAACTGGGCATGACATGAAGAGCCTTTTCCTGTTGGTTTGGTGCAGTCAGAGGCAAATCTGGGAAGGGGTTATTATTTCCATCTGTGAGGCAGATTAATTCTGAGGACTTTTAACTTCCTTTGCAAATGGCCTAAATTAATGTTTTAGGATTTTAGTCCCTGCCTTCTCCCACCCTCCCAAAGGCCAGGCCCTGGAAGTGCCATTATGCTCCTGTCAAAGGGGCTATTTCTGGAATTGATCATATGAATGAAGCCTAAAACTCCACTCTCATTAACGTCTGCAGCTTATCCCAGTGTCACTCCTAAGCTGGTGGGACTTGGTGACACTGCAGGGGAAGGCTGTCATTTCAACCCAATTTTCACATCACATTTGCACAAAAATTTCCAGGCCTTGCCAGCACTTTCCACACATTTGTGAAATCCCAGTCAGTGTCCCAGAGAGTGAGGGCTTCTCCTGACACACAAGTGATGGCTGTGGGTGCTGATGGGGGACTTTGTCCTGGATATGATCCCTGGGTCCAAATGACATCTCCTTGCCCTAAAAAGCAGGCAGCACAGAGAGCCCAGTGTCACCTGTCTGGATCCAGGAGGTTTTATATTCCTGTTGTTGAGTTTCATTGCGTGGTCCCAACCTGCAGCCTCAGGTGCTGCCCCCCCCTTGCCCACAGAGTGTCCTTGGACCTGGAGAGTGGGAGGAGGGGTCAGGGAGGGAGAGAGAGGGATGCATGGAAGGAGGAGAGGGGGAATGGTGGGAGCTACTTGTTAATAGCATAGCATCAAGGGAAGAAATATAAATTAATCTCACAAAAGAGGGTGTGTCCCTGTAGAGCATCACCAAACGCTCCCCTCCGTGCTCAGCTCTGCCAGTGGCATTTCCCCCAGGGAAAGGGACTCCCATCTCTGGGGCACAGAGGTGCCTGCTCTCCTCACCCCCAAGCCAAAGAGCCCACCAGGAACAGTGCAAATGCTCCAGCTCCTCAGAGGGAGCCCAGGGTGCAGCTGGACAGAGCATCTCACCTGGTTACTGCTGCCATCGGGCAACAGATCCCAATTTAATTCACTCGCTGGTGAATTTGATTCAAACTTCTGCAACCAAATCATAGCAAGCATAATGCAATATCTTCCTCTTTTAATTATATTAGGCTGGGTAGTGCTGGCTAATTGAATCTGGGACTCTTGCCTCTTAATTACAAAAGGTCAGGTGCTGTGGAGTGCGGGCAGGTGGCACTGGGAGCTGGGTGGTGGGAAGGGGCTGAGGGCTCTTGCTCTGTGAAAGGGCTCCTTTCATAACAAGTGAGTGACTTCTGGACATTTTCCTTCTTTTTTTCTTTTGTTCTCTCTAGATTATGGATTTTAAGAGTCACATTACAACAGACGTGCTACTGTGAATTTCTGTGTGGCAGAAACAGGTTTTTTTTTTAGTTGAAGAGAATCTGTGAGGATTTTGGCTGCCTGCCTTGAGCACGTTGATGGTAAAAATGTGGATTTTTTAGAATACGCTGGGATGAGCAGGTGACCCTTAAAAGTGGTGACTTTCTGACACCCATGGCGTGGATGGCATGATCACCCGTTGTGTAGGCATGAACCCCATTATGAATCCTTTTTCTTTTAAATATCAGCCCTACTTGGTGTGAGGAGGAGGCAGGACCCTATAGGCCAGTTCTGCTCCCAGCAAATATTTATCTGATGCAGTGAGGGCTGTGGGCTCAGCTCAACACTGGGGTGGTAGCAATGACACCTCTGCCCCTCCTTTCAAGTATTCTCCTCCTAATTTGAACTGCTGGCCAGGGAGCAACACTGTCTCTGGTGCTTCCCCAAAGCCCCTTTGCCCCTTCCCTGCCTGCACTGCAGCAGTGAGAGGCATTCAAAAAAGCACCTTCTGCTTTTGCTAATTGAAGAGTTTCCCTTTGTCAGCCTCTAAGCTCAAAGGAGGGTCGGTACAAAGCCATAGCCAGCAGCACTTTGTGTGCCTCTGAAAATCCCATTAGCAGAAGAAAGAGCTTGAATTTTCATTCAGCTAGGAAAAAAAAAATAGAGGGAAAGAAAAAAAACACACCCCAACAAAAAAACCCAAAAAAACCAAAAAACCCACTCCCCCAGCCTTCTGATCTATCAGCTGCACATTAACATACTGCCCTCGGCACTGCTGGGGTGCCTGTCCCGGGAATATTTAATCAGGGTGAAGTGTTACATTGGACTAAAATGAATGTGCTTCAGGGAGCAATGTGCTGATAACTGGTCTGCAGTTAAATTTGGGGTAAAAAACCTCTGCCGTCAGCAAATAAACACCCCTCCCTCTCCCTGGGTCCCCCTCCCTCTCCAGGCTGTTTTGGTGCCTGCAGATGTTTGTTCCTACAAGACAAATTGGGATGTGGGGAGGGCAGCCCTGAGAGAGAAGGACAGAGTAGGGTAGGGTAGGGTAGGGTAGGGTAGGGTAGGGTAGGGTAGGGTAGGGTAGGGTAGGGTAGGGTAGGGTAGGGTAGGGTAGGGTAGGGTAGGGTAGGGTAGGGTAAGGTAGGGTAGGACAGGACAGGACAGGACAGGACAGGACAGGACAGGACAGGACAGGACAGGACAGGA
>JANPWX010000467.1:640286-655500 GCA_024734555.1 Trochalopteron elliotii | reverse complement strand
AGGACAGGACAGGACAGGACAGGACAGGACAGGACAGGACAGGACAGGATAGGATAGGATAGGATAGGATAGGATAGGATAGGATAGGATAGGATAGGATAGGATAGGATAGGATAGGATAGGATAGGATAGGATAGGATAGGATGGGGATCCTGTACCATGTTGGGCAGCACAGGAGAGGCCATGGCTGTCCCAAGATGGGAGGTGCTGGCCTGGGGCAGTGTGTCTTTGGGCAGGTAGGGGCTGCTGGCTGCACCACGGGGACACTATTGGGGGAACAGATGTGGTCCTGGTCCCCAAATCTCCCTGCTGGCCACAGCTAGTGCCCCGTGTGTGGCAGGTTGTGGCATCTTGCAGGGCTGCACTCTTCTGGTTTCCCTCCACTTGCAACCAGTCACTGGTACCAGTGCCAGCACTGTAATGAGTCCTGAGGGCATCTGAGGCTTTACAGACTGTGGCATGCCAGGGAAGGACAAGGAGGGTGTCTTTGGTGCCATCCTGTGCTCTTCCATTTCAGCCCTTGCTCATCCATTGGTGCTGGATGTGGGGCTGTGGTGGGCTTGGCTCTGCTCAGCTGTCCTGGGTGAGCATTAGGGCTTGGACAGGGAGCAGGTGAGATCAGAGTGGCTCCAAGCTGGTGCCCACCGTGGTTGTGTGCCCACCTCTGCTTGCCCAGGAGTTTACAGAGCCCAGCCAGCATCAGCAGCTGTCCCCTGGGGCAAAAGCACTCCCAGCTGGGACGGAGTGTGTGGAGGAGATCCACATCCAGTGTAGGCTCTTGCCCACTGCCACAGAAGAATTTGGATCTTTGGGGATGTGTCCATGTGCCTCCACAGGTTTTCACTGAACCTGTGAAAGAGGTTGTCCTTTCCTGGGACCTGGCTGTCCTGGGACCTCCTCACTTCCCTGCTGCATATCTTGCACAGCTCATGCAAGTGACCTTCCTTCTGTAACCCCTTTGGGATCATACAGGGTATCTTCTAATTCTTTATGTTCCCGAGAGCTTTGCAGTTTCTTGCTGGCAGAGCCTGGACACAACTGGTTCTGCTGGAGGATCTTCCCAGCCCCCCCAAGCTGGGGATTCCCTTCAGTAGCTGCCCCCTCTTCTGGCTGCCCTCCACGCCTGCCCCCACAGGACTATATTTAGGCTGAATATCCCAGCCCATAGCCCCAACCTGACAGTTGGAATGTCTGTCCCAATATCCTGTAAACATTTCTCCCGATTAAAAGATCCAGATTGCCGACAACCAAACCGTGACTCAGCCCCGTGTGGTTTTCCAGGAATTCGCCCAGGATGGGTGGTGGGAGCTGCCAGCCCCAGCCTCGTGTGCTCAGTGGGGAGGCACCTGCTGATTCATCCTCACCTTCCCCTTCCCCAGGCAGATAACGCTACAGCACGGGCTCCTCAACACCACCCGCTGTTGTGTTGCAGTGAAAACTCTTGTCTGACAAGGGCCATGCTTGTTTTCCTGGAGCATAGAAGCTGCTGCTGGCACACAGGCAGGAGCATGACCCTGCTGCCTGTGGGTTCTGGCAGTTGAGAGGGTGTTTTTCATGCTAGGCTGGAAGATAACCCCAGCACCATCCTGAACCCAAGCCTGGATTTCCCATCTCCGTGCTCCTGGAAATGTCCCCAAAAGGATGCAGGAATTGGGTACCAGGTTTGAACCATCCCTGTGGGGATGTGCTGCAGCAGCACACTTTATTCTGCCCCAAAAGTGCATCCAACATCTGTCCCAGCAGCTCAGCTCTTTAAAAATTGCTCCTAGAGGCAGGAGGCAGGGTAGGAAATGGGCTCTGGTAGACTTCACTTAAAGGCTTTTAGGCAGTTCATAAATGGTTTTGGCGATTTTAATTTGAATTGGGAATGGAAGTTCAAGCAGTGGCTTCAGGGAAACACCCCTGGGATAAGGTGTGACATGTTTAATAGAAATTGTAATGTTGTTAAAGTGCTTTTCTGTAGAATGCTAGGAGAGGAAATTAATGGTGTGGGTTTTTTTAGTTTTTTTCTAAAAGTTGATATTGCTCATTTAATTAAATGTTTTAATCCATCACATCAGCACTCAGGACTCTTGCCATGCAACTTCCATTTCAGAGTGGTTTTCACATCAGTTGTAGCACTGATGGCAGCATGGGGAGAACATGTGCAGGTATCTAAACGTGTAAACCCAGATAGCACCTAACATAGGGAAGCTGCTATGCTCCTGGTCTTAAAGACCAGGAAAACCATTCCGATTCAGTTGTGGCTTCTTGTGGATGCACCTCTGGGTCTATTGCCTCCTTGACAGCCGTGTGCAGGTGGTTTGAGAGGGTCAGCATGCTGGTGATCCTGCTCAACTGCGTGACACTGGGCATGTTCCACCCCTGCGAGGACATCGCCTGCGACTCGCCACGCTGCAGGATCCTCCAGGTATGGCCCCAGCACTGCTGGAAGCTCAACAGCAGCCTCAGGCTGATGTGGAGAGGGAAAGACTGAGCTGACTCTAGCCATGGTGGTGTTGTGACCCAGGATGGCAGGTCCTACCTGCACTGTCTGTCCTGTCAGCATTTGGGAAATGCTGGTTTTGGTGCTTGGATGAGAACACTCAGTGCCATGAGGCAAAGCCCCTGCCAGGCTGTGCCAGCCCCAGCCTAGCCAAGCCTTTCTTAGAGTGCTTGGGGAAGGCCAACCATCTAGTGGTCAGTGAAAGCAAAGCCCAAAATATATTTGTCCCATTACCCTGGCACTGTGGGTGCTGTTAGACCATCTGGGCTGGGAATGACACAGGGCTGCTCTCAGCACAGCTTCTTCCCAGGGATTTAACTTTCAGAGATGCAAGAGACCTTGCTGGACTCAGGTTTTTAATTCTCTCCCTTGGTGCAAGCATGCAGGAGGATCCTTCCTCCCTTCCTTTCTTTTGCAGAGCTTTGATGACTTCATCTTTGCCTTCTTTGCTGTGGAAATGATCGTCAAAATGATCGCACTGGGGATTTTTGGGAAGAAATGCTACCTGGGAGACACATGGAACCGCCTGGACTTCTTCATCGTCATTGCAGGGTAGGTCTGGGGAGGCAGGTCCCCTTCTTCCTGAGTCTCTCTGTTGTTATTTGTGGCTCTGCTCAGCAAGCACTGGATTTGGGGAGCAGCTGGCTTGCAGCAGTGGAGGCTGGTGTTGGTGCCATTGGTGTTTCCACCCCAGATTCCAGCAGGGATCACTCCTGAGCTGCTGCTGCCCCTCTGGTGTTCTCAGTAGTCCGAGGGAGAGCTGATACTCAGCTCATGGACAGGGCAGGGCAGGGTGACAAAAGTTGTTTGTGCTGGGTTTTGACGAGCCCATGCCTTGGGGCTCCTTTGCTGGGCATTGGACTTGGCTCTCCTCCCTCCAGCCCACCAGAGGTTTCAGTTTCCATGGTTGGAGTGGGCAGCTGGGAGCGTGGACGGCTGTGCCAGAAAGGATCTGAAATGTGCATGATTGCCCTCATTATTAAATCTTTTTTTTTTCTTGAGTGATCAAGTTTGCCTTTGTGAGTGTTTTCCTTTCAGAGGCACCTGGTTTGAATTAAGGGCTCTTCAAGCATCTGAGAGTCTCCTGGTGGAGGCTGGAAATCCACATGAAAAGCTCTTGGCCACTGGCCAGCGAGCTGAGTTTCTTTGACACACAAATCTCTTGCTGGGCCTCACCTGCCCTCCCTGCCCCAAGGGCCCCAAGACTTTTGGGAAAACAGTGGTGTCTTGCCTCTTTTGATAGAGCTAGGGATCAAATTTACTAGATTTTCTTGGAAAGAAGCAGAGGCCCCTCCCAGCTTGTTTGCCTGGCATGGATTTAGTGTTGCCCAAGAAGGGGCAACACCTTAATGAGCTTTACTTATGGTCCATTGCTGGTCTCACAGGGACATGGCCCATGTCTCTGCTAGTCAGCTGGGAGAAGTAAAATGGAGCTGCCAAGTCTCCCAGTGCATCCTTGGCTTGAAAAATTCATTGCTGCAGAGGTGAAAAGATACAGTGAGCTTCAGACCCCGGAGCTCTCACTGTCCTCATAAACCTGTCTTCCTGTGGCAGGAAGCCACAACCTCCTACTTTCCAGCCCCACCAGCCTCTGGCTCCTCAGTTTAGGAGAAGGCTCAGGGTTTCCTCCTGAAACGTTGGAGCAATGTTAGGGACAGCAGTGATGGGATGCTGGACAAGAGGGAACCACAGGTCCAGTCAGGCCTAGTAAGGTTGTAGACGCCAGCAGCACATCCAAGGGCTGCAGCTTGCTAAGCTATCTTTATTTCTTCCTGTTTATCATGTCTTATACTGGAATTAATTGTGATGAAGAGTCCAACCCAAGCCAGGCCAGACATCCCATCTGGGGAAGCATGGTCACAGATGCTGGGCTGTTCTGAACTCCCCTGTGCTGTGGTGCTGTCACCTTGCCCTCCCAGCCTGGTCCTGCCTTTGCCTGTTGATCTTGCAAAGCCTTTGGAGCCAGACTTATCCCTGATGTCCTTCTGTGGAGACCCCACCATGACAGGACCTCACTCTAAAGGGACAGCAGCAGGGACCATCCTTATTCCTATGCCAAAATGTCACACTTTTTGCTTGAGCAAAGAAATCTCTGCATACCTGGCTGCACCTGGCCAGGTGTTTGGATATGTGAGAGCTATCTTCTTCCTGGGCAGAGCCACATCATGGCACAGATCCCCCCCTGCACCATCCCCAACATGCAGAGACATTTTTTGCTGCAAAGGTTTTTTTGCAGCATGGCAGCCTGACCCTCTCGTGCCTTCTGCCAGGTGGGTTTTGCCTCTCACTGAGTGATGGTTCTTTCCTTCATGTGCCTGAACTGTTCCCATCTGGGCCCCATCACAACCAATTCAGCTGGCAAAGGATCGAACTGGATTTAAATACAAAGCAGAGCCTCTCCTCCTCCTGCACTGGTTTTCTCTCCTTCCTTTTGTGCTTTCGTGCTCTCCTCCAATCCATCCTGGAGTGCTGGAGTACTCAGGGCATTGCTGCAATCCTGGAGGGCCTGCTGAGTGCCAGGGAAAGCCAAAGGGGCTGCAGGAATGGGCCACTGCTGTAGCAGAGAAAACAATAAAGGACTCAGGCCCTTAGCAGACCTAAGATACAGGTAAAAAAGGGCTGTAATGGATAAGGGATAAAAGTACTGCAGGGTGAAATCCCAACCAGACAGAGGGAAATTCCTCAGGAAGCCCTTAGTGTAGCTCTGGTTCCCAGATGGGGCAAACTACCCCAATGAGCACCCAGCCCATGGTGCTCACAGCAGAGCACAGGAGCAAGGGATGAGCTGAGCTCTGCGTGGAGGAATCCTGAATCTGAGCAGGTGTCAGGAAAGAGGCCAGAGCCAAACTGGGGCCCTGGAGTGTGTGTGCCAGGGCAATCCTCAAAACCTAGCTGGGTTTGCTTAGATACCAGATAAAGCCATGTTTATACAGTGGTCTCACATAATGGCCTCAACCAGCTTCCCCAGTGAAATGCCAGGGGAGGGGACTGAGGTTTCCCTGTGGTCCTGGTGACCACAATGAAAGAACTGTGTTTCTGCCTTCACATTTTTTCTCTGCCCTTTATGTTCAAGGCATGGGAGGAGGGAAGCAGCAGCAGGGTGTGAGGTCTCCACACAGGGAGGACCCTGAGCTCTCCTGCTTTTCCTGACACTTCCCTTCTCATGGGCTGCAGAAAGTGATGTCAGGGGAGAGGAGAAGCAGCAAACTATATCTGTGGGGCATCAGGTGGAGAAAGCATGTCATAGTGGGGCTGTACACTCCCACAGGGACAGCATCCATAGAAATCCTTCCCAGCCAGGGAAGGATTCAACCCACACTGCACCTCCCCACCTCCATCCCCCCCCCCCAAAACCGCCACCTGTAACATTTTCATCTTCCCCATTCTCTGAGAACTTTCTAGACCTGACAGAAGTTATCATTGTGGAAGAGCCTTTTTGTGTATTTTTTGCCCCAAATCTGCCTTTTGGAGGTCTGGGAGAGCTTCTTGGATGCTGTTCTTGCTCCTGCTGCCCACTTCCCTGGGATGCCATTAAGTGTTTCTTGTCTCTGTTAAACTGTCCAGACCAATCTCATGAACTCATGGAGAGTAAATGACTTCTTTGTGACAATGTAATGCAATTAGTGCTAATTGTAGAGTGTGTAATGTCTGCAACACATCTCTGTAATTACAGTAAAACTTGCTGGAGATGAGAATAATGCTGTATTATCAAAACTCTGCTGAGGGAAACACGGCTTTGGCTGTAGGTTACACAGTTGCAGGGGCAAAAAGGGGAGGGGAAAAAAAGGTGATGAATGGCATAATTATGTTGCATTATTTTTAGAGGAGGGGATTTGGGGAGTTTGCTTGCGGGAGAACACTTTGAAGGTTAACAGGCACTGCAAGCAGCTCTTGCCCTTTAAAGATGATTCAATATCATTTTGACATCTCCCAGCATAAGACACAGATGTACTGAGGATGGATGCTTGTTTGCATCCCAAAATATGCAAAGTGGTTTCGGTTTAATGCTGACTGGGGCTTGGGCTGGTGAGCCAAGGCTGTGGGATGGGGATGTTCCCTGACTTGGTGTCTCCCTGGCCACTGCAGGACCCAGCATCCACTCTCTTCTCACCAGGGCACAGGAACACCTTCTCTGCTCAGTCTGTGGGAAGAGGGTAGACCCCTCTTAGACAGACTAAGACCTCCCTTCTGCTCAGGTGGAGCCAGCCCTAGCCCCACACTTTGCTGCAGTCCCAGCAGCTTGCAGGAACACAGCTTGTTCTGGCTTTGTTCAGATAAGGACTTCCATGAACCTCTGCATCCGTGTGGATTGAAATGGGCTTTAAGCCATCCTCATGAAAAAAAACCCATGGTGTGATTTTGGAGTTATCCTGTGCAGGGCCAGGAGCTAGGCTTTGATCTTTGTGGTTCCCTTCCAGCTCAGGAGATTTTATGATTTTATGCTGTGATTCTCACCCCAAAACAACAAAAATCCCTAATGGTTTATTGTTTTCCTGTGAGAGAGCTTTACACCAGGGGATAATTTGGAGCTGTAAGAGCTCATGGGGTTCCTCCCTGCCTTCCTGTGCCCACGTTCTGCTCCCCACCAAGCAGGGCTGTGCATCATCCCCTGTTTGAGCTGTGTGGGTCTGTGGTTACTCCAGGCTCAGTCAGTTGTTTGGCCAAGACTGAGGAGCCCTGTTTGTGCTTTGCTGACTGTAATGGTAACGAGACTCTTCAAAGACTTTGTAGGAAAGTTAAACACTTCTGGAATATTTTGCTTATGATTGAAAAGGAGCTGGGGCTGGAGGTGGTTGGCAGGCTACTTAATTCAGAAACAGACACCACTTCTTTCTCTCTTTGCTTCCTGAATATTTCTAATGTTTGTTATGATTTTTTCTCTCTCTGTTGAAGGCTGTATTAAACAGTGAGCTCCACTGAAGCCTTCATAAATAACCTTAAGGATGTCTTTCTCCCTCCTGGTTTTGAGCGGTGAATTTCAGGGATGAAATAGGCTGCAGGAAACCCTGTTGTGTTCATAGGTGACAGGAGAGAAAGGGATGCCACAGCCCCCACTCCAACCCTGCTCCATCTAAATCTGGATGGGGTCTGAAAAGCTCTTTAGCTCAGAAATTGGAAGGAGGATTTTGGTGCCAGGCAGGTCTCTGCAGGGAGCTGTGATCCCACGGCTGCAGCAGCCAGAGCAGGATGCCTGCTGGGTGCTCTGGGTGAAGCTCCCAGCATGTGGCCTTCACCCCACTGTGCCAGATTGCTCCACAGGCAGGCAAGGCTCCTCTGAAGGGCATTTTAGCTGTACAAGGCTGATCAAGGGGCTGTTTCAACTCCCTGGTTGAGACACAGGGAAGAAAGAGCTGGTGTGGGACTGCCTGCAGGAGCCCCTGCTGCAGAATCCCACTGCAAAGGCTGTTCTTCCCCCATACATTAGTCTCTTCATCCCTTAAAAACAAAACTAACAAGGAGGCAGGATGAATGTTGCTTTTTCATCCCTCCTGCCTCTGTTGAGCTGCCTGACCCAAGGAGCAGCACGTGAGGACATGGCAGCAGTGCCCTCTGTGCTGTCTGGGCACCCCAAGCAAGCACTGGGGTGTAATTGCCCGTGCAAGAGGCTGATTTGCACATGCAATTACCCAATGTGCAGCCACTGCCACAGCCACAGCCCCTCTGGGCCGCAGGGAAAGCTGCACCAAACCTGCTCCCAGGAGCCTGGCCCTCTCCTGGGCTTTCCAGGATGGATGTGAGTGTCCTGGAAACGGAGAGCCTCCTCCGTGGCCCCACTGTGTCCTGACTAATCCCAAATTAGGTGCTTTGTGCTCTGCACAGAAGTGCCAGAACAACATCAAGCCAATACTTGTCGTCATGGACCTCCAGGAATTCAATATCTGGAGCTGAGCTGTGCAATTTAATGTTTTAAGTTACTTTTGGGTGGATAAAGGGTAGTCAAAACCTGGGCACAGATGAAGTCTGTGGATGTGGATGCTCTGTGCTCCATGCTGCCTTCCCACAGCCTTTGGAGCAGAGCATCCTGAACAAGCTGCATCCCTGACTCACAGAAACCTGCTGGGTAAAAGAAAGCCCTCAGCAGTCTCCCTCGCAACTGAGCTGACTCAAATCCACCTGTGAAAAGCTTGGAGGGGTTTTTTTTAAGTTTTGGGACTTTTAAAAAGGTAATTCTTTAGCTTCTTTCAGTTCTGCAGCTGAACTTGCTGCTGCTTCAAAAGCCTCATTAGTCAAGTGTCCTGGCTGGGACACATGATGCAGCCAGATCCAGCAGGCTGTAGGGTTCATGCTCTCTGTGTGCTATTCTTTTTCTTCTGTTCAGCTTGATTGAAATGAGTATTTTTAAAATTAAGCAACACCCACAAGCGCGCTGAGACTCGCAAGGCTCCGAACACAACTGCTGAGGGAAAGCAGAGCTCAGCCAAGCTGGTGAGAGCCAGGGGAAATTTCATTCCAGCTTTCTGAAGACACAACGCCACCTAAATAATTTCCCCTTGTCTTTTCCAGCACCATGGCTTAATATCACCCGCTGATGGCTGTGCTTTGTAGATAAAGGGTGTCTATATACCCAGTTTTGGAAGGTTTTTAACGCTGAATAAATCTCAGCCTATCTCTCCCTAGCAGTGCAGGGCTCTGAGTGTGCAGGGGGTGGGCAGATCTCGGGGGTGGCCCTGCCTGCAGTCACTGCTGCTTTGCTACTGGTTCCTCATGTGACCTTGGTTGCATCCCCTGGTTGTGTAGCATCCCCAGCACACAGCTGTGAAATGGGAGAGTTCGAGCTTTCCTTGGAAAGTGCCCTCAGCAGAAACTCTCTGTGTGACTCCCCTGGGTTTTCACAACATCTAGTTCCTGAGCAGGAGTGATCCTGGCGATGGGAGCAGAGGCAGGGCTGAGAGCAGGGTGCTTCCGAGAAGCAATGCTGGCTATGTGTGGAAAGGACTTCAGTGGAATTTCTGTGCTCTCTTAGAGGCTCTCTGGGTAAAAAGAGCCCCTTGAACCCTTCCTGTGGTGCCCTGAGCATCACTTTTGAAAGCCCTTTTGCCGCAGGGTTGCCACCTGGTATTGCACTCAGGCAATCCTTCCCGGTGCATTGGGTTTTTTACATGAGAGAAACCCCAGCCTGCTCCAACTCACTGTCTCCAGGTGGACTAGGAATGAGTTTCACCTGCCTGGTCCTTCCTGAGGCATCCCTGTTGCCTGTCAGCTGAGCCCTGGGAGTTTTCCTGCTTGGAGAAGCATTTGCCAAAGGTTTGCATCAGCTCCCTCTCTGCCTCCCACCAGCAGCCCGTTGTACGTCTGGCTTGGCAGATGCTCCACTTTTATTCTTAGAAAGTCCTAAATATTTCCGCTTTCCTTCTGAATAACTCCAGTGATCGGGGGTTGCTGATCACCCTGACGAGCTGTGAATCCGTCCTATTTAATGCTGAGTTTCTCTCTGAGCCTTTAACTTGGCTGGGCACCAGGTTGGTGGCAGCGGCGCTGACAGGCGTCGTGCCTTCCCCTCGGAGCAGAGATGACATTTGAATTGAGGCTTCATCAGGAGCCTTTTACACTGCAGATTTCCAATGCATAAATGCTATATGTGCTGGTAAATGTACCTGTCACCTCACCAGCTGGTGACATCCTGACATTTGCTCTCCCTGAGTATCTTCCCCTGCCAAGGATGTGGATTGATTCTTCCTGTGCTTCCCCTTGCCTTGGGAAGTGACCTTAGAGCTGGGGACTGGTGGTGTTCTCACTGGACTTGCTCTTTAGTGACTGAGTTTTGCTGATGTTTTTTTCTCTAATACTGAGTTCTCTCAAGGCACTTGAGCTGTTGATTACCAGCAAGGACCCTGTAGTCTGTCTGGGGCTGAGCTTGGCAGTGCTGTAACATCAGTTCTGGTAGCAGTGTCCAGCAACACAGCCAGGAGACCACCTTCTTGCTCTTGGTCTTGGTGTTTAAGTGTTTGCTCAAGCCTCTGGGTTGCTGTTCAGCTTGTTCATTTCAATTTGATATTATAATTGTTCTTTAATAAGCTAAATCAAAATGCATTTTACAGCACGTCCTTTGCAGCTTACAAGCACTCACATCTCTGGAAATGCATCTGGAGCTGTCATTAATCAGAAAATGGTTTGTCTTGGTGCATGTAACCACATGCTGCTCTGAATTTTGCTGGCAGCCTCTGTTTTAATAATGGATGAAAGAAAAGCTGTATGTTTGATATGGGCTTTTTACCTGAATGTTTCCAACCACACAGAAATATTTTTGAACAGCGAGTGAAACTTGACCCAGTGAAAGCCAGGGAAACCACTGCCCCTCTCCTCACCTTAGCCAAAGCTTGCCCAATGCAGGGAGCCCTGTGCACAGAAAACTGGGGCTGGTTTTCTGCCCCCAGGCCAGGTGGGATTTTGTGAACACACTGCCTTCCTTTCTGGTCAGCAGCTGAGAACAAATTTGTAGTATCCATATGTGCCTGTCCAACTTCCATCTCCTGGGACTGTCCCTTTGCTGTGAGGGTCAGTGAAGCAGAGAGGAATATATTGAGGTTATTTTGATCTTAGATATGGTTTGATCATCATCATCATTCTCATTAGAGCCTATTTGGTAAAGCCTCACTGCATTGAACATGGAGTTGTTTATTTGGGGGCTGGAAGGGAAGCCTCCTCCATCCTGAGGCACCCCTCACCTGCTGGAGGCCAGGAGGAAGGAGGGAGGGTGGGTTTGGCTGATCACAGCAAGAAGAGAAGCCTCCAGTGTGCTGCAGCCATGGCAAACTCAACACAGCACTGATGGATCCTGTGGGACTTCCAGCAGGGAGGAAGGGGACAGCTCTGATGCCTTAGTGCAAGGAGTGACCAAAACCTCTTCCCCAAACCCTATCAGGTGAGATCAATTCAGACTGGGGCAAGTGTGGAAGAAGGTTGTGACTGAGAAGCAGAGAGCCTGTCTGTGAGATGGGGCTGGAAGAACTTGGTTTGTTTGACTTTGCAAAATCAAGGCTGAGAGGAGATGTGCTTTGTCCTCTGTAAATACATGGGTGGGTAAACATCAGGGACAAATAACAGCTAGAGAAGCTACTTTAAAGACAGTGCTGCCGTAAGAACAAATGGATATGAGCTTGTCCTGAATAAATTCTGGCTGGAAATTAGGCTTCTAGCCATCAGAGTCAAAGGGAGGGAACTACCCAGCTTGTTTGGAGATGGAATTTGCTAATTTTTGGAAAAGGTTAATATGCTGTGGTTGCCTGTGGCAGTGGGAGCCTGGCTGTTCAGGGAGCCTCAGGGTTGTCTTCCTTACCTTTGCCTGGCTCTGCCTCTTCAAGAATAATCTGCACAGAGCTCTTGGATCTTTCCACAGCCAGAGAGCAAAGTCCTGGAGGTGTTGTGACTGTTGGCTCTGTTGTGCTTCAGCAAAGGTGCCATGAGAAGAGTGAGAGGTGCTGGGGCACCCCAGGGACTTGCAGCCATCCAGGTGCATCCTAAGACTAAGTCCATGAATGTTGCTCCTCTATGTCCTGAGCTGGGAAATAACCCTGTCAAACAGTGGGAACACTAGGAGGTTCTTAGGTCCATGTTGGCCCCATTTTTTATCTGCAAGTGTCATCAGTTTTGGTCCTACCTGCCAAGGGTCTCTGCTGGGCAGAGGCAGCAGAGCTCAGAGTCCTGTGCTGCTCATCTCCTGTGGCCCACAGAGGGGTCTGCACCCAGGAGATGTTCTTCCTTTCAGGACTGTGGTGGTGCTCAGCACAACTCAGATTCATTACAGTATCCGTAACATTGATAAAAACAGGGCTGTGCCTGGAAATTTCCTCTCTGGAGTGTGCAGGGACTTTCAGAAGCTTCTGCCTGGCCCTGTGCAAAAACAGTAACCAAAGCAGAAGAGAGAGAGAGAGAGAGAGAGATCTGTGGCTGTGTGAGCTGGTGTATCACATTCCCCCTCATTGACTTTATCCTGACACGCAAACAAGCCTTAATTAATTCTTCTGGCAAACTTTCCTGATGGGAGAGATGCTGTAACAAGTCCCTCTGTGAGTGGTTGGCATTTGATGTTTGCTTTATCATGTTTGATAATCTAACATTTCTGCACTGGATCCATGACACCCCTCTGTGTTTTGTGTCTCTCCCAGGATGCTGGAGTACTCCCTGGACCTGCAGAACGTCAGCTTCTCCGCCGTCCGCACCGTGCGAGTCCTGCGGCCGCTCAGGGCCATCAACAGGGTCCCCAGTAAGTCAGAGCCTTATTCCTCCCCGCTGGGGCCAGCTGTCTGCATCCATGCCCCAAGGATGGAAGGGCAAACCCAGATGTCTCGGGTTTTGGGTTTTCTTTCCAACCCGAGATCCAGGTGGTTGTTTGGGTGGTTTGAGTGAGTCTTTTTTGCCCTCTGAAGGCTTTGAGTTTGGCATGAGAATGAACTGGAGTCTTCAGATCTTGTTGTTCAAGGTTTCTCACGTGTTTATTATTTCTTATCTTACAAATTTCTCTGTGCCTGGCCGAGGTGTTCACAGCAGCTCGGACACAGGTCATTCCCCCGTGATGGGAGGTCACTACCTTCTTATACAGATAATTACATACTTATTATTTACAATTCTGTGCCAATACCTATTATCTATACTAAAGGGGTCATTTCTACTCTGATCCAATCTTCTTAAAACTACTTTGTGCCCACGTCACATCAGAAGATGGAGGCCAAGGGAGAACAAGAAGAACCCAGGGCATTGCCCTAAAATCTCCATCTTGTTCCCCATTCGCCTCCATTCTAAGAATCCCAAAACTACAAAATTTTCCACGCTGTGCTGTGTTAAACTACTGTTTTCACACCCTTGTGACTTGTGATTCTTCTCTCAATGTTAGAAGCTTTTTCCATGGACTAAAGTCAAAGACTGTCTTCTTGGGCTCTGTGCCAGGCAACCCCCTGGACATACCCCACTGTCCAGGTTTCAAACCCTCTTTCTTGGGTCCCAGGCCTCTCTGCCGAGGTCTGTGACCATCCAGGGCAACCAAAGGAATGCCCTGGACTCTGACACAGATGCTTTGATCTTACATCACAGCTCAAACATTTGCCCAAGCCTGGCAGTGCTGGGTCCTACCATTGTTATCTGGGCTCCTTTTGACACCTGGCATCAGAGATGAGTCAATAAGTTATCCAGGACTGTCTTCAGACACCTTCCTTTCTCATCTGAAGAGGGTGTGAGGAGGCTGCTAAGGGGCTGCAGGTGATAGGGGTTGACTGAGCCAACAGCCTTTGCCAGGCAGTGCAGGCTACAGACAGTGGGGTCTGAGCCATGCTGCTCCCACCCTTCCTGGGATACTCCATCCTTCCCTGGAGAAATTGGGATGAGGAAATCTTGTTGTGCGTGGAGATAACCCCCTGGAAGGTGCTGAGGACCCCAGAGCTGGTCCATACAGCCCAAACCCCCAGCATTTCCAAAGCAGACCTGGGTGGGATGGGCAGTGGCTCTTCAGCCCTGGTGTATCAGGCCATGCACAAGGGTCTCAGTGCTGTTTTAAGAAGCAGTGGATGGCACTGCCTGCTGCTGCATGGCAGCCCAGCCCCAGAGGGCACTGGCCATCACAAACCCTCCCACTGCCCCATGCTGGGCAAATCCCAGTGCTTCATGAGAGACACTGAGCACCATCCCTCTCAGATGTTGTATGGATCAGGTATGTAAAGTCTAACTACAACTGCACCAGAAGCATCCTTTTCCTGGTCCTACAACCCTGGTCATCAAATCCAGCACTGTTTTAGCCAAATTAAATCCAAGTCTGCACTCCCCTCTCTGAACTGGCCCAATGCCTTGATGAGAACTAATCAGCTTCAGTTCTCTCTGCTGATGCTGGAAGTGCCTGGGATTTATTTATTTTCCTGCTCCTGACTCTTGAACTTAATCTGGCTTTGCTGCTGATGTTTCAATCATTACAAAAGCTTCAGAATCCTGTTTGCAATGCTGTTTTTTTTTTTTTTTTTTATCCCCACTGCTGAACTGGTGGACAGCTGAATTTATCCACCACTGTCTAACTGGAGATGTAATTCACTTAATGTGTTTTGAAATCCTGGGTAATTTATCTTGTCTTCTCTGCAACGTAGTTACAGTGGGATAGAAATGCAAGGTGGGAAAAATAAAAAAATGAGCTTTGTATGATGATCAATGCAATAACCACAGAAAGTAATTTTAGTTAATTAGGAGTTGACACAAGGTGGTTGTTCCCCAGTAAAGGAGTAGAAGAAAAACCCTGAGAGAGGAGGTGACAGCATCAGGATAAGAGAAAAAAACTCTTCCTGAAGTATCAAAGTAAAGGGTGCAACAGTAAAGCTTTCTTTAGATAACAGTCAATATAAGCAAGTGAGAGAATGCAGAACATGGGGAAAGAAGGAGAGTGAGAGATGAGCAGAATATTACAGAGATGTCAGATGAAATCAGTTTTTTTGCGTGTAAATGTCAAGTTGAAGTCACCATCAATTTGTCTTTGTTACAGAACTGGCTGTTCCCAAACTTGTGAGAAATAACTGCCAGAGAGAGTCCTGTATTTCAAGGAAGAGAGGGCATTTAGGGTAGTTGAGGGGAAATAGGAAGGGAAGGGAATTTTGAAATACACTGAGTGGAGAAAGAAATATGATTGAGCAAAGGAGAACATCAGAATTTAATCTGAGGGAAGAAAGGAAACATAATTGCTAGAAAACTTGGGAGATGAGGACTTGTGGAGCAGGGAAGGTGGGTTGGGTGTCCAGGGGCAAGGCACAAATGAAAGGG
>JANPWX010000467.1:545872-639947 GCA_024734555.1 Trochalopteron elliotii | reverse complement strand
ATCTTCGCAAGCTTTAGTGGGAGGCCTGGCAGCATTAAGGAGATAGTGTGTGCAGAGCAAGGAGCCAGTTTCTGACTGGCCATGGGTTGTTTCATCTCCCTGAAGAGTATTTTTGCCTGGTTTGCTGTGGTAAGGCCACCCTCAGAGGGAATTTAGAGCTTATCTGTGGGCTGAATTGACACGGTGAAATGCAGATGAAGGCCCTGTCTCTGATTTTTAGGAATCTTGGGAGGTCCTTGTACACAGAGTCTCCCTAAACAATTCTCAGCATCTCCAGGACAGGACATACAGGAGCTTAAACTGACTGATTTCAATCTTACTGCAGCAAAGACATTTTAGAGAAGCCCTGTCATGCTGAATCCTTCTCTTAGTCTCCTAATGTCAAAGCCAGAGTGCTTCCAGAGGGAGTACCTTTTCATAATGCCATCAGAGGGATTGCCAAGTGCACCACCTCAGTTTCTCAAAACCCAGTTAAGGACATCAGCTCACCCTGTGGGGCACCAGTGAGTCCAAGGGAATTCCTTCTTTAAAAAACAGCTTTAAGATCCAGAAAAGCAGATACCAGACTGTGCTATTATCCTTGCCAGATTGCCTGCAATTAGTGTGCAAACCCCAGCCCTGTGTGGACTCTTTCAGCCCCTACACGGTGGATTTGGAGAGGTACTACCAGACAGAGAATGAAGATGAAAATCCCTTCATCTGCTCCCAGCCCCGGGAGAACGGGATGCGCTACTGCCGGAGTATCCCCACACGGAGGGAGGAGGGCCTGGAGTGCACCCTGGATTATTATTCCTACAATGACACCACCAACACGTCTTGTGTGAACTGGAACCAGTACTACACCAACTGCTCTGCTGGGGAGCACAACCCCTTCAAGGGAGCCATCAACTTTGATAACATTGGCTATGCCTGGATTGCAATATTTCAGGTGAGCCCTGCCTGCCAACTGTCACAAGGTGACAGCAGGTCCTGCCCCCAACATGTTCCCAGGGGCTGTGTAATTGCACTCCTGGGGGCTGTTTTGCACTAGTGAGCACTTACATAGTATATAGTATATACTATATATAGTATATATGGTATATACTATAGTATATACTATATACTATATAGTAGTTTATAGCATATAGTATATAGCACTTATATAGTGCCCAGGTGCTCAAAGTGTTAGGGATACAATATGATGCCTGTTTTGAGAACGTCTCCACCTCACATGCATGGACAAAACCCTGTGGGTGTGCAGTCTGATGATGCTTGTGTCGGGGGGAGCCTAGAGCCTGCTCTTGTCTCTGCAAAATGCACTAGTGGCCCTTAAGTCCAGCTGGAAAGGGGCTGGATTAAGCCTGGGCAGCTGGTAATGTGGCTGTTGGCATTGGGAGGAGGAGGGGTTGGTTCCTCAGCATGTTGTACTGCACCAAGACCTACTATGGGGTGTCAGACATGACCCATCCAGAGGAAACATTGCCTGTGCACTTTGTTGTAACTGAGCCTTGAGGAGTTTGTTTTCCCTTCCTGTCTCCACCAGGTCATCACACTGGAAGGCTGGGTGGACATCATGTACTTTGTCATGGATGCCCACTCCTTCTACAACTTCATCTACTTCATCCTCCTGATCATTGTGAGTGGCCTGAGGGGAGCAGGGGGGTCCTCCTGGCACTTGGAGAGAGCAGAGTGGAGTCACCTAGAGGAACAGGGCAGAGGATGCAGTGAATATAAAAGCTGAAGTAGCAACCAGCCAGCTGAGAGGAGCACAGCTTCTCTATGGAATTGTGATGCAGCTGCATTTTGCTGCAAACATGAGGAAGGAAAGAAAGACGTGCTCAAGCAGTGGTAGATACACTTCTGTTGTTGCTGTTGCTTCTACTACTTCTCTTCTTGTACTCCAAGCTTCTCTCTATTGCTTGCCACCTTGAGTTTAAGTTTTAAAGCAGGCAAATTTCACCTGGTCAGTTTCTGAGTGCCAGAAAGAGCCCAAAAATTTCACCACATTGAAGAACCCATCTGGCTGAGTCTTTAGTGCAGTGGGGATGTTTTGGGAAAACAGTCCCAAACTTCAGAGATCATGTTTAGAAAGGAGGGAAGAGATTACTGCCCACAGCCCACCCACACTTCACAGCATCATCTAAGACCACCCACAAAGGAGCCAACAAAGGGTTTCTGTGGGGTGGGCTCCATGATGGGCTTCATCTATGCAAGCAGAATTGTCTACAGTGACTGGCTGAGCTCGTTGTCTAGACTCCCTTTATCGTCAAGGGAGAAAAATAGGTGCTTTAAGGGGGTGATTCATCTCCTCTGAAGGTAGACATCCAAAATAAATTAGATGCATTGCAGACTTGATGCGCTTATTTCTCTCTTGACTCTAAAGGATCATTAGGTGCCTCACTCAGATGTAGCTAAGTGAGATGAGTCCTTGTCTTAGACACAATTGGTCTAAGTCCAGAAAAATCGCTGCACATTGTCAGTTAGGTCATTGTGGGGATTTCTGCTCCTCATCAAACCAGGACTGAAACCCTGACGAGAAAGTAGATTGTTGTTTAGTCCATTACGCTGGTTTTTTTCTATTAGCTTCCCCAAGAGAGAAACAAACCCTTGCTCTCAGCCTCCCCAAGATGATGAAGAGGAAGAGCAAGCAGTACTTTTCCAGATGCCGTGCTAGTAACGTTAGCAGTGTGTGATAGCCCATTAACACGTCAGTAATTCCCTGTGATCCAGGCTGGGCTCTGCAGAAGGCAGAACCTCATGAAACCCTGGTTGGAAAGAAAATCTCCAAGCTGTGGGTACAGGCTGCTGATGCCCTTGCGTAACAGTCACCCGCAAATCCCGTTAGCAGAGGAAAGGGATCTGCTCGCAAGCTGCCCACACACTGGCAGAAAAAAAACCCCTCTCCTATCAGGAAGGCTCAGTGCATTCATCGTAATGCCACTAATTGTGATAATTACAACTGCTGTCTGTGGAGAGAGAAAAACACCATCTTAAAAGAGCGAGAAATTTGTGTCATAATAATCTCCTCTTGTCTTTGATCTCTGACGTCCTCCACGGAGGGCTGGCGTGGGAGTCCCCAGGGTGGGAGCTCCGGGGTGAGTCAGCCTGGCCAGTGGTCCCCAGGGTGGGAGCTCCAGGGGTGAGTCAGCCTGGCCAGTGGTCCCACTGGGCGACACATGTGGGGTGGGGTTGGCTGGGGTTTGCCCCCACTCTTTGTGCCCTGCAGATCTGTGGGGTGCCACAGCCACGCTGAGGTGGCTGATGTCCTGTCCCCTTAGGTGGGCTCCTTCTTCATGATCAACCTGTGCCTGGTGGTTATAGCAACGCAGTTCTCCGAGACAAAGCAGCGCGAGAGCCAGCTGATGAAGGAGCAGCGCGTGCGCTACCTGTCCAACGCCAGCACCCTGGCCAGTTTCTCAGAGCCAGGCAGCTGCTATGATGAGCTCCTCAAGTACCTGGTTTACATTGCCCGGAAAGGCAGCAAGCAGCTGGTGAAGGCCTACAGGGCAGCAGGAGTGAGGATGGGCTTCCTCAGCAGCCCCACCAGCAAGGCAGGGGCTGAGCGGCGTGCCAGGAAGCGCCGGAGCAGGAAGAGATCCTCTGTGCACCACCTCATCCACCACCACCACCACCACCACCACCACTACCACCTGGGCAACGGGAACCTGCGAGCGCCCCGTGCCAGCCCTGAGATCAGCGATGTGGAGACCAGCTCACTCCACAACGGGACCAACCGGCTGATGCTCCCTCCCTCAGCCCCCAACTCCCTGGGGACCCCCAGTGCCTCTCCCAGCAACACCGAGTCCGTGCACAGCATCTACCACGCTGACTGTCACTTCGAGCCAGTGCGCTACCGCTCGTCCCTGACACAGCCAAGCCTCGGCTTGCCGAGCCCAGAAGGGATCCCCAAGAACGTGGTGGGCAGCAAGGTGTACCCCACAGTGCACTCCAGCACCTCCCATGAGATGCTGAAAGAGAAGAACCTGGGGGAGGCAGCAGTGGGTGCTGGGAGCAGCACCTTGACAAGCCTCAACATCCCTCCCGGGCCGTACAGCACCATGCACAAGCTGCTGGAGACACAGAGCACAGGTGAGCTGGGGTTGGATCTACATCTGGGGCTGCTTTCTAGAAATTCCATTTTTGTCCTAATTTTTTTCTCTCTCTGAATTTTTGCAGGGTTCTTTTCAGTCCATGTTACAGAGAAAGGCGATGGCTTTCCAGGTGAGGTGAACAGGAATCTTCTGACCTACCTAATGCCTCTTATAGCCAAATTCAGGAGAGAGTTTTCAACCTCCCAGACTTCATACCTGCAATAATCCAAGGGATATGAGGGTTTTCAGTGAATCCATTTTCTTTGCAATCCCCATCTTGTAGATTAGACAAGTACAAGAGAGCTGGAGAGGGACTTTGACAAGGACATGTAGTGACAGGAAAGAGGGAATGGCTTTAAACTTTGCAGAGGGTGGGTTTAAATTAAATGCTAGGACAAAATTCCATGATTTTGCTCCACTCCCAAACCATTTACAGGGAACACTTCCCAAATGCTGTATTCCCAAAATCAGCTAGAGCTTGCAGATGGACACCTTCCAGATCTGAGTGCTATCACACCCCTGAGCACTGTGTAGCTCCACTCCTGTGGGACACAAGGCTCAGGGAGATTGAGTGTCTGCTCTGTGTGAGTGCTCAAGGGCAATCACAGATGCTGAGTATTAAAAATCTGTGATTTGCTCAGGAAGCCTGTAAGAGTCAGACACTGAATGCATCTTTCTTAGATCAGGGATTTCCTATCTTCACTGCAAGATGCTCTTTTCCCCTCCACATCTTGAAATTTGCAAGTTCAGCCCGGTCTAGTCAAAATACTCTCACCCTCCAAGATGTTTCTGGCCAAGCTTTCCCAGACAATCAGTGCCTTTTCCACCCCACTGCGATGACATTGACCTTTCCAGCCAGGAGCTGTGCAGGGAAGAGACCAAATCCTGCCCCCAGCCCAGCACTGCCCAGAGACTGAACACACAGAACTGGGTTCTGAGTTGGTTTAGCACAGGGTTTGCATTCTCACTGCTGGATGCTGCTGTGCAGGAGTCAGGCACACACATTGCCTCTCTCCTTGCAGTCAGCTAGTGGGAGTTTCGGGGAATATCCCACTGGTATTTCACCCAGGAGACACCTGGCAGCTGCCATTGAGGCCAAGGTGTGGAGAGGGAAGCTAGTGGAGCATCAGCAGAGGGAATGGGAAAGAAGGCTGCTAACACTCCTCCTGCTAATTACAGCCGGGAGCACGCCAGGACTCGGGGAACCGATTGATTGATTCCTCCTTCCTGTAATGGCTAGAGATGTAATGAGGTGTGCTCAGGGTCCACGGCTGGGGTGGTATCTGTCTCGGAGCGGAAAAGAGAGCCTAATAAACAGAGACAAGGCACTTGGGGAGCTCAGGTTTTAACCCAGCAGAAGCCCTTTTCCCATTAGGAAATGCCTGTCATCTCAGGGGGAAGGGCTTGGTGCTTCCTGCAGCCCCTTGTCCCAGCTGATGAGCTGCTCTTTCCCTGCTCTGCTGGCATTTCAGGTCCCTGCCAAAGCTCTTGCAAGATCTCCAGCCCCTGCACCAAGCTGGAGGGTGGCTCCTGCAGCCCCGAGAGCTGCCCTTACTGCCTCACGGCGCTGGCGGGCGAGGCTGAGCTGTCGGACAACGAGACGGCCGACTCCGACAGCGAGGGCGTCTATGAGTTCACACAGGACGCCCACTACAGCGACCAGAGGGACCCACAGAGGGGCAGAGCCCGGGCCAGGAGAGCCCACCTGGTGCTGGCCTTCTGGCACGTGGTGTGTGAGACCTTCAGGAAGATTGTGGACAGCAAGTATTTTGGCCGTGGGATTATGGTGGCCATCCTCATTAACACGCTCAGCATGGGGATCGAGTACCATGAGCAGGTGAGTGCTGTCCTGGCAGCTCCTGGTGCACAGGGGTTGTGGGTGGGGTTATGAGTCCAAATCCAGCTGCTGGCAGGATGGTTTGGGGTGAGAGACATTGGAATGCTCTGGGAAGGGTCACAGAATGGAATAAGGCAAGATTTTTCCTCAGAGCCTGCATCCAGGTTGCAGCAATCACCTTGACTGGTACCTGGCTGTGTGAGCTCCTGCATCCTAGCCCTGCCAGGGATGATCAGCACCATGCTGAGACCACTGTCCCCTGGGCAGCACTAGGTAGTGCTGAGGTCTGTGGTGAGGGGACCAAGGAGAGGAAGCAGTCCTTTGCCACCAGGTCAGTGTGGCCTGGCAGTGCTTGAGGTGCTGCCAGCAGCTGTGGGCTCTGGGGTCAGTGCAGCTGCAGGCAGGGAACTCTATTGAATTTGAGCTCCTTGGAGAGGAGATACCAAATGGCTTTGCCTCCTCAGTGAATGTTCCAGCAGGAGCATGATGAGTTCAAAATAGACTCATCACTGGCTATTCCTTTGTTCAATTATCTAAGTCCTTGCAGGCAAGAGACTGCCTCTGCTCCAGCCCCTCACCACTTGTCACCTAGCAGAGCTTTCCCTGTATATAGTCATTAAGAAAGGAGTTGCCATGTTTCTCTTGAAACATCTCCATGAGGATGACAAGAACTCTGCTTTCAGAGGCTTTGCATGCTGTGGCCTCACATGGGTTTTGTGGCTTCTGCTGGGGCCTGCCTGGCATGGTGCCCTTGATTCTACCTCAAGCACAGTGTGTCTTGGGGCTGCAGGTGCACGCTTCCTTTGGGGTGAAGAGTTCATGAGTGGGGATGCAGAGAAGCTGAAAAACCTTGTCACAGACCCCTCCCAGTCTTGAGAGCTCTCAGCAAGTTGCTTCTCCCAGGATGTCAGAGCTCTATGCTCCCAGAAAGACACAGCTACCCCTGTGGCAGCAGCAGTCTTGGCTGGGAGCTCATTGCATCTGAAGTCAAGATTCCACTTTTCTTCCTTCCTGGCATGTTTCATGTTTGCTGAGTTGCTCGTGACTGCACGCAGAGGTGATTCTCCCCTAGCTTCTGGTGGAAGCAGTGGTGGCTGCAAATGAACTCCCAATTCCCCTGTCATCCTGTGGCATTAATGCCTCAGTGACCGAGTGCCAGGGAGACGTGGCTGTGCTCAATGTGTCCCTTCCAGCCAGCACCTTCCCCCTGATGCCCTGATGCAGTCTGGCTGGCTAAGTGTTGTTTTCAGTACACATTAAATAGTGGTGCACTCCAAAATCCTGCTGGCTTCACCTTCATTTGCTGCCCTTGGTAGGAGCTCTGCGGGGAAGCTTGAGTGATTCCACCTTTATTTAATAATCTCGGGAAGATCATCTCCAAAGAAGCTGGGAGGAGGTGGTTCACAGAAACCAATAAACACTTATTTCTCCTTTGGCTGAAGGGTGAAAGCAGATCCACGGTGTCTTTGCTGTGACTGCCCAAGGAGCAGATTGTCAAAGCTTGTTGCCCTTTACCAGGAGCATCTTTGGGAGATGCTGGTGTGGGCTCCCACCCGGGGAACCATCTGCGGATGGGTGGCTGAGCAAGCTCCCATCACCAAACACTCGAAGTGCAACACAACTCCTTAACTTTCTGCCTGAGAAAAGTGGGGCAGGAGGTTTCTGGTTTTTGCCCTGGCCAGTGGTGACTGCCAGCAAACATCTGGATGACAAGAGGCAAATTTTTGCGTGGTTTTTGGGTTACAAGGGTGAAGGGAGCTGATAAGCGTGAGGGGACTCCAGACACTGTAGGTGGTTGCTTTCTTTAATGGTATTTTGAAGCTACTACTGTTCCAGATTCCTTTCTCCCAGGCATTTGGAGGGAATAGCAGAGCTTGTTTTTATTAGTTCATCTGCTCCAAGTGGCGGCAGAGAACAGAGAGGTGTTTCTTTGTAACCTTGGAAGGCTTAGAGTTGGCAATTTCATAATCTGACAGTTATGAGAGCAGGAATTAGAGGGGAAAAATGCTGGACCAGGCCTTCCTACAGAGATTATAAACACTGAAACGTGATTTTTTTTTTTCTTTTAGAAGAGCTTTTCCTAAAAGCGTGAGTGATCAACCATGTCAAATTTATCTTTACTGACTGATGTTTGCAAAGACGTGAGGGCGCTTGAAGAGTACTTGACTCCATGACTTTCTATATTAAGCTCTCTGCTTATTTAGACAGTATTTACCTCTTGGGCTTTCCACATCCAGCCCTGGGCACAGTGGGCTATATTAGGGTAAATATTTTAAGGGCCTATTTTAGGGTCATGTCAAAACCTTGTGTTGTTTAGCGGCCCCTTGGCAGAGGGGCTGCTCCTCTCTGAGAGGAAGGACAGGCTGGAGGTTACTCAAGAAGGAAGAGGCTTCTGGCCACCCATCTGCCCCCAGCAATGCTGGGTGGGATTCAGCAGCTCTAGGAGCACCAGAGCATCCTGGACTTCAAGACAGGAGCTGGTGAGCTGAGATTCTCATAATAGCCAGGGAGAAAAGTTTGCTCCTCTGGAGGTTTGACACCTCGTCTTGGGACAGGCAGCCTGGAGGAACCTGAAACAACCTTTCAGTCCCTTGTTTAACAGATGTGGCAGCCAGAGTAGGCCAGGTTGGGATATTTAAGATGACAGTGGTTCTCTGAAGGCACATACAAATGAGTGGCAATTGGGAGTGTGTTGAAAACACTGGCTCCTACCTCCTGCTGTTTATTTGTATTCACCCATCAGTCAACCTGGCCAGACTGAGCACCCATGGCTAGGGCTGCTGGATGAAACTCCTCTTCCACCCAAAGCTCTTTTCCATAGGCCACCTTCCACAGTACATTTTCAACACACATTTTACCATCACATGGCTGGGACTTCAAGAGCTGGGTTTCCTCCTCTAAGCTCCTTCTGACATGACCTGACTGACTTTCTCACTCAGCACCAGGTTGTTTCCACGTGGCTCCTGCACATGCCTGAGCTGTAGGTACACCTGACTGGGTGTAATTCCGTGTTTCCTCCCCATCCCACCCATCCAGACCCAACTCCTGCTGTTCTCCTGACTCTAAGTGCAGTGGGAGGGAGGCAGCGCAGTGTGAGGTGCTCACAGCACTCGCCACGTCGCGGCTGCTGGGCAGCAGTGTGAAATTTTCCATCAGGGAAATGACAACCAGATTGCCACGTATTATTAATGTAGCTGCTAAATAGCTTGTTTTTCTACAGAGATGAAGCAAAATGCAGGTAGAAACTATTAGCTTTGGGTAGAGGAATATAAATGTGATTTAAAGGTAGGCTCGGGGGGATTTTAAATACACTGTTGAACCAATTGACTGATTCGCCTTGGGGAAGCTGAGCCTCTGCAGCACTGCGGGTTCAAACAGCTGGGGCTTTGCAAAAGATTGTTCTGCCATAGAGCAGGAGTAAAATGTGCTGCTAAACCAGAGGGTTTCTGTGCTGCTTTCCCCCCAGCCTTGGCCGTAAGCCAGGCTCTGTTCCATAATGTGCTGCTTTTATTTTCCTTTTTTCCCTCCAAGTCCTTTCTTGGAGTGAAAAGCAAAGGCTTTAGTATGAGGCGTGATGTTGGACTCCTCAGCAGGGGAAAGAATTCAGCAAGGGCTTCCTTGAGGAAGGGCTTTGGGGTTTTGTTTTTGTTTTTAAAATCTGGTTTATATTGAGCTTCCTGGCTGTTCCGAGTTTCCTTGTCTGAACTCGCATTGTATGAACTATATCTTACATATTCATTTGTTTAAATAGCACTTGAATTTCAGCCGCTGTCTCTGCGGTGTTTTGCCATTGTTAACATAACAAGAAAGAGACTGGAGAGTCCTTCACTGGCCTCCCCAAAGCTGCAGTGGGTTCAAATCCCTGCCTGGGTTTTGTGTGGACTTGGACCTAGATTGATCCAAAACCCTGGTGTCTCTGAAAGAAGGAAGAAGGAATTGGTTCAGACCTGTGGGGAGCCTTTTGTTAATTTTTAAGAGCAAACTGGAGAGGTGACAAGGGTGAATGACTCTCTGGGACAGCACCCAAGGAGAAAAGCTCATTATCCATGGGAGGCAGTTTTTCAAGGTAGTGGGATAAGGCAGTGCCTGACATCCATCCCCCCAGCACGACTGCAGCCAGTGGAGGGCCCCCAGCTACAGCAGCATGTTGTAGGGATCCCCAAAGCCACAGTGCCCCAAACCAAGGTGGGCAAACTCCTTCTGCAGGAGACAGGAGCAGCCTAAGCCCATGGCAGTATCTCAAGCTGAATTCCTGGTACATCCTGCTGCAGGGGAGAGAGCAGGGTACAGATGATGTAGAGTTGTCACTGGTAACATTACGATCTAATAGCTGCTGCAGCATGGAAATATCAACCATCTGCCAAGGAGTCAAAGGAAACCTTGCTGGCAAAATGCATTAAAGTGTCTATTTAGGTAAACATTCAAAGCTTGAGAACAGAAGGGTTGTCTTAATCAGCACCACAGAACATGAAATTTTTAGGTATCCAGGATGATGGAGAGGGGAGGTGAAGGGTTAGAAAACCTGCCAGCATCAAGCAACCATTAGGCTGCAGGTTCAAGCATTAATAATAGTCACCCAAATGGTATTTATGTACTTCTGCCTGAATTCAATGTGCAGGGAAGAAGGTAACTGGAAATTATTAGCTGTCATGACACCCACTGATTGATTTCTCCATGTGGGAGGAAAATTGGATTGTTCTTGGAGAAAGGGTGTAAGGGAACTGGGCAGTGGGGGTGTGACAGGTTGGTGCCCAGATCTCAGGGTGCCCAGGGTGCTTGGTATTCAAAGTTCTGGGCAGACTGGAGAGTAGCAGGTCTGGATCCCCATATGAACACTGCCTCAAAAGATAAGGGCATCTTTGGGATGAGAAGTACTTTGCTCCCAGGACTTGGTGGTCAAGATCATCCCAATCTTTGCCAGTTTCAAGCCCAGCTGAATGTTTTGCTGCTGGTGGATGGCAGCTGCAGATTTGTCAGGTGTCTGGATGCTGCTCCTTTGACCATCCCTATGTCCTAAAATAAGATCTTGCCCAGTGCTTATTCACCTCCTGAGGAGGCTGTGGGAGATCTGGGGATTGGTTGCAGCTCACCCTTGTCTGGCTGCATAGGGCAGCCATGGACAACACCCTGTGTTCCTTCCAGCTTCTGTGGCTCCATGCTGGGTCAATCCAGGGCACACATATTTTGGCTTCTTTGATGCACATGGATTTGTGTCAGGTCTCCAGGTCAGGAAGGAAGGGAATCTCCTTTTGTTTTGTAAAATATTTTTGGTATCTCTTGCATCTCTTCTGAGTTGTTTCCTGTGAAAACAGGAACTCAAAGACCTATCCCATGTCCAGGCAGCCACTGGTGCTGCACCAGGGGCTCTCTGCATCACACACTGGTGCAAACTGGTGCTGTACCCCTTAACCCTGTACCCCAGCTGTCTCACTCCAGCTGAATGGTACAGATCAGCTTTGTGGTGAAATTTCTCATTTGATGCTTCCCCATATGAGTCTGATTCATTAGGCTTTGTTTTAGAAGGGCACTTACACAGGTGTGTGCATCCCTGAGTCAGTGAAACAGCCTTTCCTTGGAAAACCTTCATCTGCCCTGGGCTCTTCCCAGGAGCTCACAAGGCCTCACATTCATGCACTGTCTTCTCTTCCTAGAGGTATCTCCACTTCCACTTGGGTGCACATCCCACATCTCTATTTAACTTCATTACACATCTCTCCAGCCCTGTGCCAGCTGCTCTTAGCCAAGCAATCAAAGCCTTGGCAGCTCAGTGAGGCTTTTCCCTCCCTCGGTGCCTGCTGGCTTTGCCCGACGTAGGGCTTGGAGCCACTGTCAGCTTAATTCCTTGACATTCCAGGTGCAAGGGGCACTCCCACATCAGGAAAATGAGGTGCCCTATGGGCTTGCACGGGCTGTATTCAATTAGCTTCCTGCTTGCACAGAAATTACTCTTATTAATGGCTTGTTGTTGGAGGCTGGAGGAGTCAACACTATTGGAAGTCATTGGAGCTGTTAATTCCTAGGATCACCAACTTCAAAACCAGCTCTCTATTTGTTATTGGGGGTAATTCTTTTTATGGACCTTGGGGGTTCTTCTGCTTCTCAGGGATTTGAAGGGTTTATGTAGGAACTCGCATGTTTTAATTGACTCACTTGTGAAGCTCTTCTGGGGGTAAAAAATGCCATGGTCCTCTTAGTTATTAAAAAATGGGCTGTGCCTACAAAGCAGACTTTATCCTGGTTCTGGAGACTGAATTATTTGAAAATTAAATGAGATTTCACGCAACTGGAAAGGTTATTTTTTTTATCAGATAAATCAGTTCTCTGCATGCTTTAGGGATGAGCCTATATAGATTCCTTGACACCTGCCAAAGTTTTCTTCAGCTCCCTGGTTGGGGAACCATAAGTGTCAATCCTTTCCTGTTAATTTAGTTCAGAGGCTGGAAATACTCAGGCTGCCTTAGATCCTATCATTACAGCTGTTGTTTCAGCTGCCATCCATACCCTCATGTTATCTCTGCTCAGGCAGTGTTGAGAAAAGACTCCAGCTTGGTGAAATGGGAAAATGATGTGCGCTTTCAAAGCTTGCTTCATCCCTGTGTGAAGGAAAAATCGCTGCTCTCTGCAGATAGCCAGGCATTTCTTTCTGTTCCTTCTTTGATTATTGTGGTTGTTCCCCTTGGGTGGGAGCCAGGAAATTCAGCTAGAGCATCTGGAGCACCCTTAGCTTGCACCACAAATGCTTTCATCTGTAAGCACTTCTGGTTGTTGGTGTTTTCCCAGGGATCAATCCATATTTTTCTCCAGTTCTCCTGGTAGAGGTTTGTCCCAATGCTGTTGACACCCACGACACTTCCCTGCTGCCACTCATGTCCTCACAGAGCCCAATTTCTACCCTGCTCAGCCCCCAGCAGGAGCAGGGGCAGGAGCCAAGTGCTTTTTCCCTCATCTCTGCTGGATTTCAGCTCTTTGTTATAATTGCTTTTTTGCTGATGTTATGAAAGGAGCGGCTTTTCCCCCATGGATGTCTGTCAGCATTAGAGATAGTGTTACCAGCATCAGAAACCCAGGTTCAGCAGAACTGTGCAGGAGCTCTACAGTGACAGTGTTTTTCTTTCCCTCTTTTTATTTCCTCCCTCCCCCTGGTCCTTTCTCAAGTACTAATGGGGAGATAAGTTTCAAACTTGGTTTAGATTAACCAGAAATAGAGGGCTTTAAATCTCAAGTACTTACAAGGTGTGACCAAGTGGAAATGCAGCTTTTGTTCAGCTTAAGCTCCTTCGAAACCTGGGCAGAGGGATGAGCTGGTTCATGTTTTTCTTGCATTTTCTGGGATAATATTCATCCAGAAATCTCAAGCAGAGAGAGATAAGGAGTTCAGGCAAGAATATCTGCTGTGCCTCCTGAGAGTGATAAAGAGAACCCAGCTGCAGGACTTGGTGGAGGAGGGTGTGGTCTGCAGGCCCTGTTTATGGGTCTGGGCAGCCATGGTTCATGGCAGGTCCCTTCAGGATGGGTTGATGAAATTCTCCATCAAATATGGGCCTCATCCCCTCATTTGTACCCCACTCTCAAGGTAGATAGGAGGTGGCTGGGACTCAGCCCCATATGGGCAGTCAGGGCCAGGGAATTCAGGTTTTTGCCATGGTTCCTCAACAAAGATGTGCTGGAGAGGAATGTCTTGCACCAGGAGGTTCCATGTCCACAGGACTCAGCTCCTTCTCTGCAGATGTGGGGTGGGAAGGGACAAGGATTGGAATGGGGTAGGCAGGGTGGAAGACAAGGAGATTAGCAGAGGTGGTGGAAGGGGAATCCCTCCTGTGCAGACAGCTCTGATTTCTCCTAAATGAAAGCTGCTTTCCTCCCTTTCTTACAGCATTACTTGCTGTGGCATGAAATATTCAGCCTCCATTCAGCCCGTAGGAAAATCCTTCTTTCCCGTGCAGTGACGGGATGTAACTGGACTTCTTTACTTGTGTGTCAAAGTAATTTCCTTACAATAAATGCCTAT
Organism: Trochalopteron elliotii; assembly: GCA_024734555.1. Lineage (NCBI taxonomy): Eukaryota > Metazoa > Chordata > Aves > Passeriformes > Leiothrichidae > Trochalopteron > Trochalopteron elliotii. The sequence continues at coordinate 626,032 of JANPWX010000467.1, read as the reverse complement.
AAATCCTGAACATCCCAGCAGTCTTCCTCCAGCCCACTGAGCAGCAAGCACACTGCTCTTTCCATGTCTCCAGCCCTAGGAGGAGCAGAGCAAAACCTGCTGCAATCCTGCTACTTTCTGCATTGTTTTCTTTAACCAATTTGGCAAAGGACAAGTAGAGGAAGCCTATCAGATCCTGATTAAGCATGGCTCAGGTTTGCTCTGCTAGACACAGGACAATAGTTAAAGCCTGGTACCTTTTAAGGAGCCCCAAAGACAATGAATGTCACTTCTGAAAATTGTGTGGATTGTGTTTCTATTTATAGAGTCACAAGCAGTTCTGGAGTCAACAGGAGCTGTATTTACTGAAGGGAACCAAACAGGTATTTTGGGTGGTCATGGCTCAATGGGTGCACTGATACAGGAGGATTAACATGGGTGTAATGGGGACAGTGCATGGAGAAGGCTGGTGGGTTGAGTGAGGACACAGCTCTGAGCTATCAGTCATGGGGAACTGAGCTTGGGAGAGGGCAAAGAAAGGGCACCTCATTTTGTTAATTAAGAGCTGCTTATGTTAATCAGAATTTCTTACATTTTGCCCCAGGATTTGTGGTCTGGCTCCTTTTTTGGGGTAGGCCTTGTGTGTTTCTGCACCTACATGGAGGCTGGGGAGGGTCTTGACAGAGCAGTGTCAAGTTGAAAATCCTATCTTTGTGTGACCCATTTGATTTTCTTTCTTATGTGTATATATATTAGAAATCTGCAAGTGATGAGTCAGTAAAATATTGCTGGTGTTTCCTGTGAAATAGCTGAAGTCGCTATTTTCTTTCTGTGTTATTTCTCCTAGTTGCCATGGTAATGATTTCAGAAAGGTCTTATTCTTGCAGCAGTTTGAATGGGTTAGAAGTTTTCACGGTCTTCTGGATCTGCTCACAGAAGCAGAGCAATATCCCAAAGATACCCCTTGGGATCAGGAGGGATCTGCCTCCTGGCTGGTCCTCCCATCCCTCGCTCTGTGCTGTGGCAAGACAGAGGGTTTTATCTGTTTTATTGTTAGCAAGATAGAGAGGAAAGGCCCTGGGGTGCTTCTATTCTTTTGTGTTGGCATCCCAGGAGCAGGGGCTGGACAAGACTAGGCTTGGCTGCAGCCTGGAGCTTGTTGTCTGGGCAAGGGGGGTGTGAGATGGATGGATCTGTGCCAGCCATACCCACAGCACTGGATGCAGGTCTGATGATGATGATGATGATGATGATGAAGGCCCTGTGCACTAAATGGGTCGCAGCTGGAGGAAGGCAGGAGTTGGAAGCCTTGTAAACTCTGGACACTGTCTGCTGGGGCACTTGGTTGCACTTCATCCTGCAGCAGGGCTTGTTTTTCAGAAACTGGGGAACACAGACCCCAGGGCTTGCATGGCCCCAGCTCCTGCCCCTGTCCTCGTCTTCTTCCCTACTCAGTGCCCACAGCCTCTCTTGCTCAGCAGACACCTTGGAGCTCCCGTGTGCAGGGAGATATGGCACGTCCCCACATAGAAACAGAGTGTGTTCCTTCTGCCATCAGAAAGCTCACTCATGAGCTTCTACTCAGCTTTAAAAAGAGGGGGAAAAAAAAGAAAGAAATGCATTACAGCCTATTTCTGAGTGCTGAAAAGGGGCAAGGTGCTGGTCCAGCTTTGAGATACCTCATGAGGCGCTCTGGGGACATCTTCCTTTGCTTCCTCCCATCCTGCCCTGCTTGGTGCCAGACAGCCCTGCCTGAATCCTCCCTTCTGGCTGCAATACTTGCCCCTTGCCAGGCAGGGTCAGGTCTGGGTGGATGCCTGGGGCTTGCATCCTCCTGCTGCCCCAACGCCACTCAGTGTTTTCTGAGCACCACTGCCCCGTCTGCTCTGATTTCATGTGCTGCCACAACTTGTCAATGTGCTGTTTGTTATATCAACAAATCGACACTACACAACCAGAAGGTTAACAGGGAATGATTTATCCAGGACAACACATCTGTGTGTCCAGCAAGGCAAGATGTCCTGGAAACAAAATTCAGTATTTACTGAGGGCTCATGGGCAGAGCTTTGTGTTTTGTAGCACAGCTGAATTAGAGTTGGATCTCGCTCTTTCTGGTGTTGCTCGTTTAATCATAGGATGCTTTCCTTTTAATTAGGCACTGCTGCTACTGATGAGAGAATTAGCAGATTCTTCTTTTTATGGAGAAGCTGAGGCTGTGGCAGCTGTGCTGTAATGGGGGTGGTGGGCAGAGGCTTTGTGCTGCATAGAAACCCCAGGCTCTGCACCTCAGTTTCTGCTTCCTGAAAAATGTCCTTTTTAGGGTGGTCCTGCAGGTTTGGGTTTTTTTCCTCACAATATATCATTTAGCTGAAGGACGTTACTTCCCCCAGCTGCTGTGTTGTGGCCCTCAGAGAGAAAATCTGAGTGATTTTGCCAGCTCTTTTCCTCCCAGCCCAGTGAGGATCCATGGAGCTGGTTGTGTGCCAGGAGTCAGTGACTCTCTCAGGTACACCATGTCTAGAACTGGTCGATAGTGTTTTGATTAGACAGTTATTGTCAGAAAATGGCAGTTTATCACATCTGAAGCTGTTTGGGGGAGAGGAGCGGTTTCAGTGAACTCTCCTCAAAATACCCCCAACTTTATTGGAGTATGTTGTCTGAGGTGTATGAAATGTCCATTTGGACAGTTAGGGAACAAAAAGTTCCATTTTCTTTTTCAAGCTGACTTTTTTTATGTTTTTTAATTTTGGTTGACTTACTGTCCAGAGCAAAGGGATGAAGGAATGGGGACTGAAATAGAGGGAAGAACCTCCAAGATTTTGTGCACTGTGTTAGAGTTTCCCAAGTCTGAAATTCTGAATTCTTGTTTGGGATGGAATGATAATTTCAGTTCCCACAGGAGAAAAAAATCACATTCCTGCTGTACTGTAATGATGTCTCAGGAAAGAGGTCTCAGACATATTTGTGATTTCTCTAGAGTAGAAGCAACTTATAAAAAATCTTATTATCTATATACATCTGTGGCTGAAAGAAAATCCCATAGCTGGCATTCTTAGAAGAGTCTGAATCCCCACTGCCTGGATGAGATTCCCCAGGGCAGGATCGTGATCACAGCCCCCTTCTCTTGGTACAAATAAATCCCAGTGGTGCCCATGGCAGGGGTGCCCCATGGACCAGCTTGCAGCCTCTGTCCCTTGAAAGGGATGATTCACGGGACTCATGAGCTGCCCTGGGGACCCCTGAGTGGGACTGAGGGTCTTGGGGGGATGTCCTGCTTCACAGATGGCTGTGAAATCCCCCAAGTAATTTGCATCTCCCCATGTCAACTGTTTAGGGATGTGTAGTTTCCCAAAGCAAAACAACTCAGCCCATTTCAGCCAGGTCAGAGTGGGGTGTGCTTCCAGTACATGCTCAGCTTGCCCACCCCAGCAGAGCTCCAGGCTGCTCTGGATCTTCTCTTCTCCTAGAGAGATGAGATGAAACTTTTCCCTTTCTCTTTCAATCCAGTTTGGCCAATTATCTTAGATTTTTGGATATTAATTCTCACCTCGGTTCAGGAGTTCCCACTATTCATTTTTATTATGTCTGCCCAGTGCCTCAGACATTAAAAACTGTTTCCTGCAAGAGAAGTGGAAAAGAGTGTGTGGAGGAGGAGTGGAGGGGACAGGCAGCTTTTTTTGGGTGAAGCAATGGAAGGCAGGTGGATTTGTTGCTGCTGTGTCAGCACAGGCTGACCCATAGCCCTCACAAGCCAGTGCCAGGGCTATTTTGGGTGTTGGATATCTCCTGAATTGGGTGGTCTGGGAGGGAAATATCATGGGCAAGAGGGGTCACAGCCCTCCCAGTGCGTGCTGAGGATCCTGAGGGGTTTGCAATGTAAGTGCTGCTCCCCCTCTGCCTCCCCACATCACCCAGCTATGCCCTGCCAGCACGTCCCATCCGGATTTGCACATTCCAACATCTCTGACCAGAAAGTGCCATGAAGCCCAAAGTTTCATTAAGCCATGCTATTAACATGTTATCCCTTCCAGGGCTGCTGGATTTTCCATGTCAGCCCCCACGAGGATGAGATGTTGTGACTGCAGGAGATGTTGGGTGAGGGGTTTAACTGGGTTGTGCCTACAGGGCCAGTTTGATGTGACAGCACCACTGCAGAGGGGGAACAGAGAGGGGAAATCAGCCTTCAGGGTCCAGGTTAGTGGTGCTGATGGATGAGAAGGAAAGCTTCCAGGAACACATCTCCTTTCCAGCCGTATCACTGTGGTACTGATAACAGCACAGTCTGCCTCGGCACTGGGGCACCCATGAATGAGTTGGCATTTTTGTGTGAGTAATGTAGAATTGTAGCTATTTCAAATTGTCCTGAGGTGCAGCTTGACATATAAGTTCTTGGCCTATTTATTACCCGGTGTCTGAGTGTTCCCATAGGTATTATGGCATTAAACCATGTCTGAATTTAATATTGGGAGATGCAGCATTTGTATTTTAGCTGTAGATCAGTGGGCAGGTTATTTGGGCTGTGTGCATGCTGTTTGGCAAGCTCTAGCCAGGGGATCTGTTATTCAGCAAGAATGTTTGAGGTATAAGTTGTTCAACACCCTCTTTTTTTTACCTTTTTTATTACATTTTCTTTTAAATGCTGCTGTTTCCTCCTTTGCTATCTTGTGTCATCACAAGCTCCTGCCAATATTTGTGCAAGTACTCAGGGATTCACTACCATGTTGAGATAACATCACACCAATTTGGGTCCCCATCTACCCTCTAGCTGGGTTGGAGGAACGCGAGCTGCAAAGGCTGGGCTTCGGTTGTTTAACCCTTGGAAACAAAGACTTGAATGCCTGCATGGATTTCTCTGGGTGTTTGCCTGCATGTATCTATGAACCCTTGGTCACTGTAGTTTTTGGAGGCATTGAAGTGACCAAGTGTTGACCCTCCCCCTGAAGTCTCCACTCTCGTGGTTGCCATGGTGTTGGGGTTGGGTCACCTCAAGTCAAACCCTGCAGCCTGTGATGTGGTGTGTCACAGGAAGTTTTTTGGCCAGTCATGAATGTGTTTCATGGCAGTGGAAGGCGCAGTCAACACTGCAGTGTTGCACATTGTCTTCTGCTCGCAGCGTGGCTGCTGTGAGCACATCTGGCCATAACCCACCATGGTTATGGTCCAGGCATCTAAAGCCACATGGGTGGTTACAAGTGGGGATTTGGATCAGCCACTGCCAAACTACCTCTGGGGAACATAGCAGCTCCTGTGTGTGAGGTGTTGGGTGAGCTGTGCCAGCCCACTGCCCCGTGCCACCTCACGCCTGCTGATGTGACCCCAGTGCCATCCTCCAGCAGGCTGTCAGCTCCTGGTTTTAATGAAACCTTTCAGCAGAAGCGCACAGCCACGGCCGTGTGCTGGGGTTAAACGGGGAGAAGGGATCCGATGTGTGGATTCTGTCTTTGCCACTGACTGATCCCACACAGTTGGTCCACAGGCAGTCGATCCACCTCCGGGTTTTGTCTTCTGCCATATGTTTTCCGATAATGCCCGCCCACCTGTGGGGAAAGCGGAGCACCGGGCATCTGCAGGCATTGTTGGGAGCCCTCTGTGAAACATGCCAAAAAAACATTAAAGGTATTAATTTAGCTCTAAAACTACCAGGAGTCTGTTTGTTAAGTTTTTTGGGGCTTTTTCATACCTCTATTTTCAGATTGCCTGTCTGGAATGCCAGGATCGGGCCCTTCCTCAGTTGCAGATTTAAGGCTGCCTGATAATGTGAGGGTTTTTTTGGTCTTTTTTGTTGGTTTTGTTGTGGTTTTTTTTTTTTTTTTGTGTTTTTGCTTTTTTGTTTGTTTGGTTGGGTTTTTTTTGTTGGTTTTTTTTTGGTTTTTTTTGAGTAATGAGATTTTTTTTTTTTGAGTCATTCCGGTTATATCACCTCAGATCTCTGCTTTTGAAAAATCTTAGCTCAAATCTTTTGATGAGCTACTAAATAAAAAGACAGGCCCTAAAGGGATATTTATGTGAGAAAATGACCCGACTTTCCCTTCTGCATAAGGAGAATCAGTGTAGGGGATGTGAAAGCATCAAGCCTCAGCACATGCCACTTCTGCCTAAACCTCCTGAGGTGGTTTAAAGCTCTGATTAATGTGAAGTCCATGTCCAGATTTACCTACGGAATTTATCATGGACTTATAAACCTTAAACACTCTGATAGTATTTTCCTTCCATCTCCTGGGCTTTGAGTGAGCTATTGCCGTTTTCTCACCCCATCAGTAGCACCAGTATTCTCACACTTGCAGTACTGGGGCTCGTGTTTCCACCTGTGATTTTTGGATATGGAGCTGGCTGTTTATTTTCTCAATTTCCTCCTCTTCTTTCCCCAGCCGGAGGAACTTACCAATGCCCTGGAGATCAGCAACATCGTCTTCACAAGCCTCTTTGCCCTGGAGATGCTGTTGAAAGTCCTTGTTTACGGCCCTTTTGGCTACATTAAGAATCCATACAACATCTTTGATGGGATCATTGTGGTGATTAGGTACAAACCTTGAGCTTTCTTTATGTGTGTTTCTCCTCATTTGGCTGTTTAATTAAACAGAAAGTAATGGAGAGTTGGCATAAATACCTTCCTGTGACACTTTACACTTCCCTCTGTAATTAATGCATTTAGGCATGATTGCTGATACATATCTTGGGATTATTTTACGGTCATTTTGGAGAGAGGCCTGAGCAGAAAGCTATCAGTCCCGATGTCCTGGGACAGTCTGGGATCCAAATGGCACAACCAGTGCCTGATTAAGTATCTCTGGTATTCTGGCACATGCAAAGGCTATAATTGCCCCTGCAGCTGCAGTCACTGATTTCCAGGCGTACTTTTGACAGTCAAGTGGGGCTCTGCTCTTTGCAAGCCTGGACAGAGTCCAGATCACCACAGGCACCGGCAGCACATCTCTGCCCACTTCCCATCTCTCTCCTCTCTGAGTTTCACCTTCCCTTTGATTTATTAAAAATATGGATATTGATCTAATACCGATATCCAACTATGATGGACAAAGACTCTCTAACAGATTAAAGTTACAAAGTGTATGTTTATTACGATGCCGGGCAGCATGCAGGGACAGCTCCCAAATACACACCACAATGTACAGATGATCACAGGGTCTTTTTATGTACAGGAGTATTGAATACCCAAAACACAAATGCATATTCATAACTCTGGTACATCCCATTCCCTGCTTTGTATGTTAATTAGCCAAAAAGCCATTAAGCATGTGTAGTTTGTTCTTTGAAATGGGTCGGTGGTCCTTTTTATGGGGTGGGGTCTCAAAATGATGAAGTAAGATGGGTCTTCCTCGCTTTGACTTTTTAACCTTTTAAGTGTTACGTGACAACTGAATCCCGTTTTTCCAGGACTGTTTGATTTATGATTATATTGTATTCTTGGAGTCTATTGATTAGTCAGAATACATAACCAGGCCTCATGATTTATCAGTTCCTTAAATCCGGCTCCTGTTAGTAGAGGGAAGTTTATCTATCTTACCTCAGCAATATCTAGTTTAACTAAAGTCTTTAATTCTTAAAAATTAATGTCTCACCTTCTCTGCCGTCTCCTCCGGGCCTTTGCAATTAGGCTCTGTCCTGTCACCTTGCACTGACCTTTTCTGTCCCCCTCAGCGTGTGGGAGATCGTGGGCCAGCAGGGCGGGGGGCTCTCGGTCCTGCGCACCTTCCGCCTCATGCGGGTGCTGAAGCTGGTCCGCTTCATGCCAGCCCTGCAACGCCAGCTCGTCGTCCTCATGAAGACCATGGACAACGTGGCCACCTTCTGCATGCTGCTGATGCTCTTCATCTTCATCTTTAGGTGAGTGTTTCCAATTCCCTGTCCTGAGCTTGCCCTGGGTTTTTAGACGGGATCCCGTGGTGTGATGAGGAGGTGGCAGAGTCCATACCAGACCACAGCTGAGCTGAACAATCCCAGGAGCACCATTTCTGGCTGGGGTTTGCTGCCCTAAATTCTCTAAGTTAGCCAAATGAGATGTTTGTCTTTGCAAAATGGTTTACAAAGAAAATCTTCCAGGCTGGATGATTCCTTGACATCACCCCAAGACAGCAGTCCCATAACTTACCAGCTATCAGAAAGCCTGGTGCTAAAAATATTGCCATGAAGAGGATGATGTTCCTAAAGAGATGTCAGACATGGTGGTGCCTGTCCTTTTTCATGGCCTCATCTTCAGACAAGTAGAAATCTTAGAAACAGGGTTGGCGTAGCCCTGTATTTTTAGATTTTGGTCTAGATTTTGAGAAGAGCCTTTCTCCTTCTACAGCCAACTGCAGTGTTTGAGTATTGCAGGCACTGGGCTGGCTGAAGAGAGACAGTGTCTTCCAGGGAATAATGTCCCTTCTTTCAGTGAGACTCCAAAACTGCCATTTGCAGCTGTAGTGCTCAGTAGAGCTGTAAATAATTTGATTATTCAGGTTACTAGCAGAGAGCAGGGAAAAGCAGATTATTCTTTTAGTATCTATCCATAATGAAAGGTATTCTGTTCTTCTGTCAAAATTGAAAAAGCTGTTTCGAGTCCCCTGATATGTCTTATTCAGGCATTTCACAGAAAGCCTTTTTGTCTTCTTAATTCAGTTGAAGCATATTTTGCTGAAAATGTGTCATTGCAAAACAGAAAGTCAAAACATTTTGTTTAGAAAATGTTGAAAGACAATGTTTTGACTTACAAAAAATGAAGCAGAAGAAAAATAAGGAGCAGACATACTTTTTGGTTGAAACTCCTTGACATATTTGACCTAAATTCACAACTGATCTGCGTGATCTCAAGGCATGTTTTTCAGTGAACAAAGGAGCCATCTTTTAAAAGAAAACATAAAAAGGAATTGCCCAGGTGAAATCAGGAGACAGTCACCCTGCTGATACGATGACTGATTTGTGTGGTGGTCCCATTGTTGAGCCCCTGCTTCCTGTCATTTGCAGCATCCTGGGCATGCACCTCTTTGGCTGTAAGTTCGCTTCAGAGCGGGATGGTGACACTCTGCCTGACAGGAAGAACTTTGACTCCTTGCTCTGGGCCATCGTCACTGTTTTCCAGGTACAAAATGGAAAATGCCACAACTGATGGGTGTTCTGAGACTGCAAAGGCTGGGGTTGGTTTCCAATGCATCCAACAGAGCTTAGTGAAGCTCCATGCCATGGAAAGAAGATGCCCCAAAACCACAAGTACAGGTTTATGGGGGCTTTCAGACTGTTTTCCAGACTAAACCAGAACCCTGATAAGGAGGGGCTGCCAAGGCAGGAGGCTCTTGTGTTTGCAGGTTATGGACTGGGTAGGTGAAAGTAAATGTAGAGGGAAGGGATGGAAAGGAGGAGATCAGGACCACTTGCAGTGGTATTTCAACAAATAATGGAATCTGGTTTATAGCTGATATGTGCAGTTTTTTGTTCTAGCAGCTCTTGGCACTGTAACCCTGGGATCTGTGAAGGACTTTTAAGTCATTCTGGCTGACCAAAGGAAAGTTCTGACCAGTGTGATGTTACCCTCCCTTATGGCTGTCCCTGGATGTGGGGGACAGGGCAGTTTGCACAGGGTCTTTGCTGGTGGTTGGGAATCACAGTCACTCTGGTTCTCTCTCCTCTCTGGCTCAGAAGGGATTTATCCTCTTGTGGTTACAGCTACAGTGGATATCCTAAAAGCAGGATACTTGTCTGGCCTATCCAGAATGTGGATAGGCATGCTATTCTCCAGTATCTCCATAGTCCTGATACCTTTCCTCTGCAGATTTTGACCCAGGAAGACTGGAACAAGGTCCTTTACAATGGCATGGCCTCCACCTCCTCCTGGGCTGCTCTCTACTTCATCGCTCTTATGACATTTGGGAACTATGTTCTCTTTAACCTGCTGGTGGCCATCCTGGTAGAGGGTTTCCAGACAGAGGTAATGTCCTTATGCTTGTGCCTTTGCTTTCTTCTCAAGTTTTAGGGCCTCCAGATCCTGGAATCTGATTTCAGAGGTGGACAGCAATACCTTGACAGAAGTGGTATGGGAAAAAAGTGGGGTAAAATATTAGGTCTTCCTCTTTTTTTTTCTTTCTTTTTTTTTTATTTCCATAGCCATGGTGCAATTTAATACTGCAAACCCTTCACATGAAGGGCTTAAATGAAAAGCATTGTTAGCATTAATGCAGGAGTGGGAATTGAGGGGTGAGTCAGGCGCTGCGGATGGGATCGCTGCTATGACAGTCTCTTTGAAGCAGTTTCCACCGTGTTTGTCATCCAGATTAAAGGCCCCTCCTGAAAATTTACACAGGCTGGTAAGAGATTAGTGACACGATTATCTTTTTCATGGTATGCATTCATGGAGCTCTTCCAGTTTCCAGCCCTGCAATGCTCTGTGTATTTTAAAGTACATGATTTCTGGTCTCTGCCATCTGCTTCCTCGTAATGGGACTTCCATGAGACATCCTGCATTGCTGGAGGCTTTGAGGGGGCATATAGGCTTGAGCTCCACCTTTTTTTCCATCCTACTGCCAATCCAGCTGTCCAACTTGGAGTGGGTGTTCATGTCACCTAGTCCCCCTCAGAGTGGGGGACCTGTGACACCCACCTGCTCCTTGGCAAAAGTTTTCCAGCTGTTCAAGAACACCCATAAGGAGAGGGGACCCTTACACCCTGCCCGGGGGTTTGGTTGGAGAGGTAAATACAACCTAAAACTCCTCACTGGGGTCTGCTTGTATGGACTGTGCTTCTACACACTGTCTCTGATTTTTTAAAGCATTCTGGGGCAGATAAATATTATTTTAGATTTGTTGCATGTGTATTATAATATCCTGCCACCCTATTAACAGAACTGTTTTTATTATCATTACTATTTTTGAAGTTTGGAGTTAAATTAAAGGGGTCATACCAGGACATAGCAAGAAGAATTTTTTTTTTTTTTTTTTTGTATCGTCTTTCTCTCCATGTTGGTGCTTTTCTTTTTGAATTGTTATTGTTGTAGCTGTTTCTGTCTGTAAATGCCCCCCACCATTCAGCCAAATGGACAGTCACTGCTGGGTTGTCTTGAAAAGCAAAATGTTCCTTTGCCCAGTTCTCTCAAACAGCAAAAATGTTCTCTTGCCTGAGTGAGAAGAGGTACAAAGCTCCTTGTCTGTTCCTGGTGACAGCTTCAAAACCCAACCTTTGTTCAGTCTGGCAAATTGATCTTTGAAGGTCACCAGCACAGGAGATCACTTGGGGCACTATGCAGAGAAAAGGATACAGCCTTTAAATGCAGCAGCCCATTTGCCAGCCCTTAAGGGAGGCTGACTCCTCTGCTCCTTGGCTCAGCCTGGTTTACCATGGTGGAGCATGCTCCTGCTCCACCACTGCAGTATGTCTCTTCCTTGCCTTGTGGCCAGCTGTGCCATGGTGCAACTTCCTGTAAAGTCATGTCCTGGCTTAATGTGTTGTGGTTTTATCCCAGTAATGATGTCCTTGAGGGTATGGCTCCCCTGGAGTCAGGGAAGTGCCAGCAGCACTCCTCAAATTTGCTGTTGGCTGTCTTCTGCAGCAGGACTGCCCCATCAACTGCCCCCACGTCTCCTCTGCCAGGTCAGCTCTGGGCTGGTCCAAGCCAGCTCCAGGATATCTGTGTAAGCTGAAGTGTGCTTTAAGTGCTGTGTAAATCAGGGAGGAACCTTGGATTTGGGACAGCACTGGGACAGCCTGAAGCCAGTGATGCTCATGCCAGTATTGAAGTGACCACAGGGACCAGAAATCAGTGCAGCCCCCAAAGACCAAACCCAGGTTGCCAGTCCTGCACAGCCATGACAATTTTAACAAACTCACACCGTATTTCTATAATTTGTGACTCTGATTACACTGCTATTTTATATCTCAGGCTTTGATGATAGCTTTTTCATAATAATCTTCCTTCCACATCCTTGTTATTCTGAGTTCTCTGTATTCTTCCAGTAAGGTGCAATGGCACCAAAAGATCCCTTGGCTCAACCCAGGTTTCCTGCAGCAGACTGGGAGCAAATGTCTCTGGAGGTCAGGCCCCAGGTCTGGCCTTGCTGGTTTATGTTTATTCAGCTTTGCTGGTGTGTAGCTTTGTGAACAGATCACGTTCTGGTTTTTGCAAGCCAGCACAGAGAGGATCCTCTCCTAAGCAGAATTAATAGAGAGATCAACTCTCACTGTAAACAAATCCCGGCGTCTGCTGCCTGTGTCTGCATTTGACTCTTCTGAGTTGAGTTTGTTGGAGTTTTTTTTTTCATTCTCCTTCAGATTTCTGGGCTGAAACACAATCCCGGGGCTGCTGCCTTTATCTCCCCGGTCCTTGAGTGCCTTTCCTCAATCCACAAACATCTCGTTAATTTTAGTGCATGCATGGCTTTGCAGCCCCAGTTGCCAGGTAGCAGATGACTATAAGCAGCTGAAAAACTAAAAGGGCCTCTTCCAAACTTTAAATACAGAGCAATATATTTTGCAGGATTAAGGTGGACTTTTTTTCTCCGTTTTTTTCCTTTAATTTGGTAACCAGCTTCTCTCATGCAAAAGGCACAGGCAGGAGTTACTATCATGTGGTTATTTTTGACTACACATTCCCTGGTTGAATTGGACCCTGGTGCTGGTCCACAGAAGGTGAGCAGGGGACTCCCTTTGATTGAGATGCTAACTGGAAATTGCTGCCTGACCACTCAGGTGCCTGCCTTGGAGACTGCTCTCTGAAGCAAGGAATGACTCCTCTTAGTCAGGCATAAAGCTCCTCTCCAGAGGGAATTCCTAAGAGTGTTATCTCTAAGGTGTATTCTTCTATTGGTAATCCTCCCAGTTTGTGTCCTGTTGTCCCCATCTGTCCTCACTCGTGGGTTTGATCCTTTCTCTCCTTTGTGCCCTGCTCCCTCCCTGGCACCCTAGGTCCTCCAGCCTCTCCATCCTTTTCTCTGCAGGACACTACCTGCTCTCTAAAGGTAGCATCCTTGGGGAAATATGGATGTTCAACTTCTGGGCTTTCACCAGAGGGAACAGTCCCTCCTGCAGGGGAGATTTTGGATGGTGTTTTTCTTGCATCCCTTGCCTATTGCATTCCTATCAGCTTCAGTGGGATTTTCCTTGTGAAAGGAAAAGCTTCCATCCTTTCCCTTTCAATGGCTTTTCCATATCTCTCTCTGTAACAAGTAAAGACTCTAGGTTAAGTGTCCATCACATTGCTGGCAAGTCCTTAAACTCTTCATCCCAGCCCGGGCTGGGATGAGTTTTGTAACCATTTAGCAACCAGAGGAAAAATCCTTTGCCCTGTAGGCAAGAAATTGAGCTGGTGGGATAATCTGTGCCCTACTGCTGCAGCATGGAACCTCCTGCTGCCCCATGGGACAGGACCAGGCACTGCCACACTGCTGAAAAATGCTGAGAAATACTGGGAGAGCCACCCCTGAGCAAGGGGAAACACAACAAGGTGGAAAATCATGTCTGTTTTCCAACTGGGCAGGGACAGGGTGGCTTCTGGTGCTGTAAAATGTTGGGGTCATGGGTGTAGCAAAATTTCCAAGGATGGGTCTGTTCCCCCCTGGCTGAAGACCTCTGATTTACAAACTGCTGATTTAAATGTGTGTCTCCACTAACAGGGCTGAGCAGGGATCTGAACTCACAGCAGACTGTGTCTCTCCTTAAATTAGGTATTTCACCTGCCAGAGCACTGATATTGTGTTAATCAAACATTCATTAAAAGACTCCATTGCTGCTTAATGAAGATGTAATAAATAAAGATGCTATTATACAGCTGCAAAAAAAAACACATGTTTTCGATAATTAGCTGGTGTTTCATTAGCACAATTATCACTTAGAAGCTGAAGCAAGCTCTCTTTGAAACACTTAAAGGGTGTAAGGCTGGTCCCTTCAAAGGGCTACTTTCTGCCTGAGCTCTCCCACCCTCTCCCTGTGCTGACTGGAATAGATCCAGTGCCTGGCTCTCCACTGTGGCCACACACTGCCCTCCTTCCCCTTCCCCTCTGCTGCCCTGCCTGCCCTCCTGTGTTTTTGGATTCCCCACTCAGTCCTGCTGTTGAAACTGAAAACTGAACCCCACCTTCCCCTTCCTCCCTGTTCCCTCCCCCCGTTTCTCCTTCAGGAGATCTCCAAGCGGGAAGAAGCGAGTGGGCAGTTAAGCTGTATTCAGCTGCCTGTCAACTCGTCGGGGGTACGTACAGCACATCCCACCCACTGTGCTTGTCTCTCTCATGGTGCCTGGTCACACACTGTGCTGCTGTTCTCATTGTAACAGTTGTCATTCTTATGGGATCGACTTGGCTGTTTTGGAAGTGGTTTTTTTTTTTTGGTTTTTCTTTCCTTTTTGTCACCCTCATTGTTGAGTTAGTGCTGATTTTAAGTCCCTTCCTTCTTTGAGGGACCCAGGTAAATTAAGGTGGGTTCTCTGAAGTGGCTGATGTAGATCCAGCCAACAGCTGTGGAACCAGCCAACATCTTTTCTGGATGCCTGCCCTGGGAAAGGCTTCCCAAGGTGCTGTCACAGCCTCTCCATGGCACAGTCACATCCCAGAGACCTCCCTGGGCATGTGGGTGGTGATGCTGATTGCAGGGCACGCCTGCCAAGGCTCCCTCGTGCAGGCGGGGGAGGATGCCCAGGAGCGAAGGGACCTGGAATCAAACCTGTTTTGACAGGTGTGTGTATGTTGATGTGTGTGGGAGTCCTGTGCTCTGCAGGACAGGGTAGGACAGCAGCAGTTGTAGGTGGTGTGTCCCTGAAAGGCTGGTGGAAAGGCTGAGATTGCCGGAGCAATGCCACGTTACAGGATGGGAAATGGTCCCCTTCAGGTCCGAGGAAACCATGGATCCCTGAATCACAGCACACCACAAACCTCACCCTTCTGCCAAACTCATCTCTCTCTTTACCACTTGCTTCCCTTTCTGTCCTTTCCAAGAAGCCTGGCTTTTCCTTCAGCCCAAAAGCCCTTTCCCCTCATATCCCAGTGTGTCAGTCCCTTTCGATACAGGTTGGTTAAATCGTTGTACTGCCTGGTCCAGCTTGACATACCCTTGTTTCCCGAAAGGATTTTAACTCCCTGTTCTCTCATAACCCCTTTTCTATCCAGAAAGGCAAACTGGGAGTGCAAGAACAGGTAACGGGCAGCAGCACTGGCTGCGAGATGTTTGCCTGCACCGTCCTGAGTCTGGCACGTGGTGTTTGGGAGGGGATGCTCACTGCCCTCCAGACATGGGGTTTGGTGCTGGGGAAGAGGGTGGGAAGTCCCCACGTAGCTCTGCTTTTCCCTCTTGGCACATGTCTCATTGTGCCCCTTTAAACTTTCCTTAGGGCTGTTGAAGAGCACTCCAGGAATACAAATCACGTAAAATTCTTCCCAGTATTTATTTCTTTTTAATAACCCATTAGGGAGAATGAGTAATTCCTGGCAGGCCTGCTGACAGGCTGAGCTGGGAGCCTCTGTGGGGAGCGTACCTGGAGCCAGCTGGAGCCCCTGGTCACACAGAGACTGGATCTGACTCCAGCAAAGCTCAGGCCAGCCTGACTTTACTGCTCCCCCTTGAAAGGTGCATTCCTGACCTTCTCAGACTGTGTCCTGCAGGAGGAGCTTCCCTGAAAAGCACAGAAGTCCTGGATCCTCAGGAGGGGAAATTTTGAGTCAACACTTCACGTCGCACTCTCTTTTGCCTTAAAAATATCTCTGAGTGTCCAGCCTGCCTGGAAAAAATACCTTTTATAGTTTAGTGACCCCACACTAAATAGTGGGGGAGTATTGGGGCTCATCCCTCTGAGGTTTTGCTTAATAAATGAAGTGTGGGGCACTGACCTGTGTTGGATTCATCTCTTCCTCCTGTTCCATGCTGGGGTCCTTCTGAGATTTTACAGTCAATGGGTACCCCAGCACCAAACCTCAGCAGTGCTGGCCAGGGCTCCTGTGGACGCAGCTTAGCCTTGGTGGGGTTTTTTGGGGCTCCTGGGCTCTCACTGCTAAAGTGAGGATCTGCTTGGCTTTTCCCATCCCAGCATCTTCCCCCCCTTCCCACCTCTTCTCCATTGTGACAGGGCTTGGTGCCCTTTGCCAGAGCAGTGGTTTCAGCCATGAATCCTCCTCTTTTTGGATGGGTATCGATCATTCTGGCGAGCACCTCTGCCCCTCTTAGGTGTATCCTGACTATACCACACCCTAAGCACCTTTCTGCAGTACCAATAGACAGAGTCAGGGTCTGTGCCACAAGACCAAGCAAGAACCCAGGCACCACACAGAGAACAACGGTCAACATCATCTTCCTCTCCCTGAGGACAGGCACCTGTCAGAGCAGCTTGGCCTTGCTCAACCACCGACGTTCGAAATGATACAGCCGAATTTAAACCTCCCAAATGATCCAGTGTAAATCCCCAAAACTCCTGCTCCTCTTGTGTGTGGCAGCTGGGAGGGAAAGGGTCCCTCGTGGCAGTTGGTGTTGGGTTCTGCCACCTGGATCCTCTCTGTGCTGATGGGGCATCCATGGACACATGTGTCACACTGGAAATTCAGGGTCTGTTGTGCCCTTTCTGACCCCTGGATTACTCCATCAAAGCATCACTAGAAAGAGCCACATCCAAGGAGTTTTAGGTGTATAAATCCAGAGAGATTGGTAGGATCATCTTTTGTCCTCAAATTGCTCATCAATATCTGTCCTTCCCTAACATCTGCCACATATGCAATTCCAGCAGCAAAAATTCAGCAATAGTTTGGTTTTTCTCCTGATCCCTTTCTGGGACCGTGTTTGGAGCCAGAGGCAATCCGTCTTCCTGGTAGGAGGTTAATTAGTCTGTGGTATAAACCTGTGCATGCGTCATTTTGTGGAAGGTGATGTTGCATCGTGGTACCAAGTTCAGTGGATCTGTAAGGTGTGGTGTTGGACAGGGGAATCCATATTTGCAGAGAGCTGTCCATCTACTGTGGCCCCTCAGCCTCCTTGCTGAAGCCTTCTGTTTTGCTTCAGGGTGATGCTTCCAAGTCTGATTCCGAGGGGGATCTCTTCCCCCACAGCCTGGAAGAGGAAGGAGAACTTAAGAAAAACTTGTCAAATCCAGCCTGTGAGTAATAACCCTGGGAGGACAGGCCCTTCCACAGAAATCTTGCTTTGCTGTGAAAACAGTGTGTCCAAAAGGAAAAAAAAAACCCTCCTAGAGGGAATGCTGTAGTCCCAGTTCTGTCATGCTTGACTTTGCAGCAGGCTTGGGGTGGGACTGTGGGATGCAGGCAGGGAGAGACATGATTGCATTTGAACTGTTAATTTCCCCATCAAGCCCGAGGTCTGGGCTCGTAGGGTGTCTCTGCTGGAGGAGTTTGGAGAGGGAGGATGGAGGGAGCGGGCAGGAAGTTGCCAGGGTTGGAGCTGGTGGGTGTTGATTGGAGGTTGAAGAGCAGCAGGTGACATTTTGGGTGTGCTCTCCTCTACCACTGATACCTCGATCCCATTGACACCTGATCCCGTTCTTGTCTGACACCCCCCTGCTGGGCTGATCGACCCAATTCTCCAGAAGGGCTTTTTGGCCCACATCTCCCTGATACTCAGAGCAGAACCCTCCCTGCGCAGCATCTTCGCATGCCCACGAGCAGGCTGTAGGTGTATCCCCCTTGAGATGTGACGCCTAAAACCCGCTTGTGTCTTCCAGTGATGGCCCTGAGCGACCACCCGGAGCTGAAGAAGAGCCTGACCCCGCCGCTCATCATCCACACGGCCGCCACGCCCATGCCCATGCCCAAGAGTGCCGTGTTCGGGGGGGAGGCGGCTCAGGGCTACGAGTCCCGCCGGGCTAGCGGCGTCTCCGTGGACCCCGCGGCCGCCCACGAGCTCAAGTCCCCGGTACTCGCATCATCCCCCCCTGCGGATGTTCAGCGCGGGGCTGTCTGTCCATCCAGCCGGCCTGGGGCGGGGGGCACGGATCTGACACGCTCCCTGTCCCTGTCCTTCCCGCAGCCCAGCGCCCGCAGCTCCCCGCACAGTCCCTGGCGTGCCGGCAGCTCCTGGAACAGCCGCCGCTCCAGCTGGAACAGCATCGGCCGCGCCCCCAGCCTCAAGCGCCGGGGGCAGAGCAGCGAGCGCAGGTCCCTCCTGTCCGGGGAAGGGAAGGAGAGCTCTGAGGAAGGGGATAGCTCGGATGAGGAGCACTCCAGCCGGGCCGGCAGCTTCAATGGCTCTTTGCCTCACCGCATGGAGTCGCTGGAAACAAAAGGGTCCTTTGACCTCCAGGATACTCTGCAGGTGCCTTCCCTATACCGGACCAGCAGTATGCACAGCACCAGAACGTCTGTCTCCGAGCACCAGGACTGCAATGGGAGGACCTCTCCGGGTCTGCTGCTGCACCAGCTCCACCTGGATGAGCCCCACCAGGATGGTGATGATGGTGACGATGAAGGCAACATGGTAAGGAAGTGCCATGTGTTCATTTTGGGCTCTATGACTTGTCAAAACGAAGCTTGTCACCATCTCAGCAGTGTACAAGTGGGTGCAGAAGGGATTAGGTCTCACCATCACCACCAGACCAGAGCACAGTCACCCAGAAGGTCTCTAGGCAGTGGATGCTCTCAGAGATGGGATTGGTGTCCAAGTCAGTATTACAGTGCAGGATCAGATGGTTCATGATGGAGATGTCAGGGCAAAACTGCCCAAGTTCCACTAAATCATGCAGAATGAAGGCTGCTGGAAATAGCTGCTTTTCTGGATTCTTCTTTTTTTTTTTTAAGCCAAACAAGTAAGTCTCCCTGTTTTCCAACTATTAGTCAGTTTTCTGCCCCCCACACCAGCAGCAGAAAACTTCTACAGGCAAGGAAAGAGCATGACTTGGTCCCCCATTCCCATGGCAGCATTAGTCCCATGGAGATGGTGGTAATTTCAGAGGCTCTGCATTAATTTCCATCTGAAGAGGCATTTCACTGGTAAGTGCCTCTTTCACAGGCCTGAAAAGTGTCATTTAGGAAATATAAGCTGAAAAGACTGCAAGTGCAGGGAAGGGATGAGGGTTCCTGGTCCTTGTTTCACATGGATGTTTGTATCGTAAAGGGAAAAAAAGGGACTCTGGCTGATTTCCCAAAGTTGTTTGCATGACAGGCAGAGTGGGGCTTGAGTTGGGCGCGAGGGTGTCACAGTTCCGGCTGTCACGTGTGCATTGGGGCCAGTTTTGGAGTGTTTCCTGCTCTTCCCAGGTTATCTCTTTGTTTGATTATACCTTGTTCCCGGATTTAAAAGTGTGATGGTCTGATGTGTCATCCCAGGGGTGAACTGTTCCTCTTGGCAGAGCAGATGGGGTTTGGGTAGGGACATGTGATGGTAGCAGGGGCTGTGCTGAGAACAGGAAAGCTGCAGATTATGGACATGATTTTACTCTTTTTCACTGAGTTTATTGAATGAAAATGGAATTGGGATCACATGAAGGGATGGAAAAGGCAATGTTGACTCCAGAGTCCTCTGTTCCTTACAGGAGGAGAAGGAGAGTTAGTGCTGCTGAGAGAATGCACTCAGCTGTGAACTGCCTTTGCAAAAAGCCATTATCCCATTACATCTCCAGCATGGATCCTCAGCCTGGGATTTTTACTCATTGTCTTAACCTGCTTTTTTACTTCCATAAAATAAATTGAATTTTTAGGAAAAGAAGCAGTAATTATTTTTGGAAAAAAAATCCCCACTATTAAAAGTGTTGAAGAGACCATTCTCTCTATTACTGGCTAGGGATTTTTTTCTCATGCTCCAACATCTGCTACTTTTCCAGCTCACCTGGTCCAATCATCCCATCAGTCCCTTCCTTTTTCCCCTCCCAGGATCAAAAGCCAGCAGCCCCCTTGTACTGGGCATGGTGTGATGACATGTGTCCCTCCTCTCCCAGCCAGTGCTGACAATGAACTGCTGAATAAGATTTTTAAATTTTATCATCTGCATTTAGCATAAACCAAACGTCATCCTCTGTGTACTGAGGTCTGGCCGTGGAGGGTGTAATCACCTCAATACCCTCCTATGGAATGGTCAGGAGCAAATTGACAGAATAGGGGAAGAATTGACAGAATAAGGGAAATTGTGTCCCAGCCCATGGGATAGCCACAAGTGGGATACCTGCAGCTGGCTAGTGCCTTTCCCCGTGCTCTGACATATGTCTTTACTGCAAATCACTAAACCAGATGGATAAGAAGATACTGCTTAGGTTAGCAAAATGAGCCCTCAGGTTGCAGGGCTTCACTCCTGACATTTGGGGGGAAACTTTGCTCCTAAATCAGCCTTGACAAAGTTGGAGGGGTGGGGGAAATTGCATTTTAAATGGAAAAAATGAAATACAAAACTCCCCATCAACAAAAGAAGATAAGAACTTGACTCTTACTCAGATCAAAGTAATCCTAAATATGCCCTTCTGCATCAAAGCTTTGCATTCGTCCTTGCTGCCTGAATTTGATTGTCTCTACGCAGAAATTAAAGGAAGAGCAAAGGCTTCATCTGGATTTCCCAGGCTACCCCTATATTAGTGCAGCTCTGCTGCCTTCAATGAGTTTGTTCTGAATTTCCATCCCTCTGAGGGGCCAGAATCAGGCCCCTGACAGCTTCTTTCCCCAGCACTAGGAAACCAGGGAACTGAAATCTGTTCTTTATTGCATCACTGCAGACAAGGAGTCTCTCACAGAGGGTGATCCACAGCTTTCTTGGGTTCACGTGGCTGTGACCAGGATCAGGGATCTGCTGCCAGGTCTTTGTTGTTTCCAACTGCTGGATTTTAGAAGCTTTTGGGCCCTTTCTACCCAAATTGCTCAGTGCTTACAGCAGAAAGGGAAATATTGATTATGCAACCAATGTGTTCCCTCCTCCCCAAAACCTCACTGCATTTTACTATTGCAACTCCTTTCCCTTTGCATATTCCACTTTTTCTCTGTGGTGTATGGTCCAGCCATTCACAAACCCTCTCAGCCTGTCCCTGTTGCATGTTAAAATTAAATAATCAGGTCCCAAGCACCTCTGTGCAGCTTCCAGCTTGCCTGGAGGTCCTCTGCTGCTCACAGAGCATTTTTCAGCAGTTCCCCCATCCTTACAATAAATCTTTTATAAATCTCCCTCTCCCTTACTCTGAGGAGTGCATCAGTCATCTTTTATTGCCAACTGCCTTCATCCTCAGAAGTGAATTAATATCTGAAATTCCTGAAAATAATAATAATTTAAAAAGCAGCTATTTATCAGCAGCTCTCATTGCTGTGGGATTGAGGGGCTCCACTCCCACTTCTGCCTGTTAGCACCCAGCATCTTCCCACGTCCTGGCTCCTGCTGCCCCTGGGGAGGGGTTTGGAGGGGCTTGCCCAGGGAGATTTTGTCCAGGTCACTGGCAACTGAATTAAAGATTAGTTCTCTTCTCCCCCACATCTTTATTCATCCTGTCCAGGTGTGGTTTATGAACAGACAGATGTGATTTAAGCCACGTAATTGATCTCTCACTTTGAACATAATGCAGGCTTGAGCAGCAATCAGCCCCATTGTCAGCACTTGGAGCCTGCCTGGACCTCACTGGGAAAGCCTTGGATGGGGCTGAGGCTGGAAACACTCGGGGTTTATTTCACAAATACCTTACAGTTGGCTCAAATTAACTGAACTGTGCTGTTCCACTGGTGGAAATATGGAGTAATTCCTCTGAGTTTGGGTTTCTGGGGATGTACTTGGCCCTGCTTAGGCTGCAGCCTCAGTTCAGCCCTGGTGCTCACCTGTACTGTAACCCACTGAATAGAGAGACATGATGGAAGATCACTTTTTGCCTCTGTTATCTGATTTAGCCCGTGAACTGCAAGCTGCAACAATTAGCCAAACTCCAAAATATCTTTGGCATTAAAATTGGACAAAAGGAATATAAAGAAGCATTCTGTGCTGCTGACGCATTACCATTCACTACAAATCCCCTTGATAAATACCAGAACTGCTTTGAATTATAGATACTTCTGGAAACCTTCCAGCTCACAAAATGAACTGGACTGAGTTGTAGGTATTACTCCATGTCCAGAGGCAAGGGTAGCAATCATTGCTCTCACCACAGCTTTGAGCAGACACCCGATTTTTATCCATTTATTTACCTTTGTTAAATCTATGGATAATTAGACTAACCAGGCTGCTTGAAGGGATAACACAACCCCAAGGATCCATGCTCTATTAAATACAGTTTAGAGAGAAGGGAGCAGTTCTGACTCCTTGCCTGAAGCTGGAAAAGGGATGTGAGAACATCCAAGACAACCAAAACCCCACTGGTATGTAGTGCCAATGGTCTGTGTGTGTAGAACTTGAGGGAAGGATGGATGGCTGCAGGAGCAGGGTAGAAAGCTCTAACTTTTCTTTTTGTTATTTAGACTTTTCTTACTTGCCCAAGGTGATTTTCATTTTCTGAAAGGTTCGGGTTGTCACCAAGGGCTTTCATTAAAACAGACACTACACCAATTATTCCCCATCACTAATGAGACCCCAGGCTGGGTGTCTGTAGGAAGAGAAAGCACTTCCTCCACTCCACTCAATTATCCTAACAAATCCCATTTTTACAGTCCAGAGTACTTCAAGTGCTAACAGTTTGCCTCAGAATGAATCCTGCCTCCCTGTTTCCAAGATGAAATAAATAGAAGTGCCTTAGTCCTGGAGCACAGGTGCTCCTGGGGTGTGAGGGTGGTTCCTGCACTGTCCTTCACACCCCTCTGTGTCCTCAAGGCCCTGAAATCTCTAGAAGCAGCTTCAAAGAGCTCACAAAGTCATATTTCCAGGTCTGACCCTACAAGCCCAGGTGGTAGCAGAGAAATAAGGCATATGAAAGAGCAAGAATTTAGTTTTTATTTATCTGCAAAACACTCTGGTGACAGTGCACACACCAATCTGTGCATTTATCTTCTAGTGCTTTGATGTGGAAGGGCTGGGGAAACCCTGGTGTGGTGAACAAGATGTCGGTGTGGCTTTTAATGGTTTTTCATGCACAGAATGCACTGCTTTTCCAGCAAGATTAAAGATCTTGATTTTCCTTTGGAGGTCTGTGGATGAGAAGGTGATAAACTTAAGCCAGAAGTTGTAGCAGCCAGGATGAGGCTTCCCCTCAGCATCCAATTTTTGATGTCTTTGGTTGACTAGTTGGCTCAGGCTTTTGCAGTCTGCCCTCCTGACCTGAAATGACCTTGCAGACAGTCTATAACATAAGTATGCATGGCTGAGGATGTGCTGTGGTTTCAAGGAGGAATTAATTTGCAGGAATTGGATGGCCCATGTTCATGCAGGTCAGGCTGCATGGTGTTCCCTTCTGGCTTTATAATCTCCCATCTAATCTGTTCATGCTGAATGAGAAGCAGATGATCACCGTTATGTTCCTGGACCAAAACTTGGGCCTCAAATGATTTCCTCAGCTTTCCAGTGGTGCATGGACACAAGGCTTGGCCCAGCAAGCAGCAGGAATCCCTCCCTCTGCTCCCTTTATAACCTCTGACATAAGTATTCTATATTGTTTCTAAAAAAACAAACAAAAATACCCCACAAAAATTCCCCAAAATACCTTAGAAGATTCAGGCAAGCACCTGATGAGTGTTTGGAGGGACTGAGTGGGTTATCATTCCTTTGGGCAAGGGTTTTATTTATCCTGTTTGTCCTCTTTGATAACTATGTACCAGATGCAGTTTCTGTGCAGAGAAAGAAGCAGGACCAAGTGCTGTGAGCTCAGAGGGCTGGCACAGCCCTCATCTGGCTGTCAGAGCTCCTTCCCCTGCCCAGCAGAGTCATGTTTAGGGACATCATTTTATTTCAGCTTCACTGAGCACTTGAAGAGAAGTTTTTAGTGGAAAGCTGCACCAAGTCCTTCTTCATGTGGAAGCTTGGGGGGGGTTGTTGTTTTAACAGTTCTGTGTTTTCCTCCTGCTCTGTCCATTTTCCCTGCAGAGCAAAAGGGACCGCATGAAGGCCTGGCTACGGGCACGGCTCCCCACCTGCTGCAAGGAGAGGGACTCCTGGTCCATCTACATCTTTGCCCCTCACTCCAGGTAAGGCAGGGCACTCTGGCAGTGCTGGTGTGGTAGGATGGATGGTAACAATGCGTGCCCTCATTACAATGGCTCATCAGCCTGTTTGTCCCAGATGGGTCTCTGTATGTCAGTCCACAAAACTCCCAGCCCTTCTCCTGCCCAGCATGACATCAGGGTTGAAGAGCAAACAGTTGCTGGCTGCAGAGAGCACTGGAGTGTCCAGTCAAGACCCATAGCCCAGGGCATGGCTGCAGCTTCATCAGGTTCCTCATTTCCTTTGGCAGTGGTGCCAGTGCTCTGCAAGTTTTTCACTTGGTGGAGTGTGATGAGCTTGGAGCAAGGGGGAGAGGTGCAGCATCAAGCAGAAAAATCTGAATTTGTCCCACCGCACACTTACAGCAGAGCAAAGGACTCCCTGACCTCCTCAGCCTGGCTCTGAGCTGAACTTCTCTGTCCTCTCCCTTCCCTTTCTCTCAGAGATCACCCTCTCCTTTCTCGAAGACCCCTGGTTCTGCCCTTCTGTAGTGATGCACTCCACACCCCAGCAGGTGCTTCTAAATAGGGAAAGAGTCTCAATTTACCTTTGGACATGTTAGGAAGTTTAGCTAGAAAGTTCTGTAGATTTCTCATTGTAATTGGCTCGGAGCCAGCCCAGAAGTGTTGATTAGACTCCGAGAATGTGACTCAAAGTCTGTTGTTCATCCCATTGGGCCAAGGGCCAAAAAGCCCACCTAAGCTGTTAAGTACTAAAGAGAGAGAGCAAAGAAACTCCAAGCTTTTTGGGGTGTTTGTAGCAAGGGGTGTTGTGCGGGGCCTATTATTTGTTTTCTGTAACGTTTGTTATTATTTTTACTTATTAAACCTTTTGATTTACAAAACACCTTCAAAGAGCAGTCTTGCTCAAATTAATTATAGCCACTTTCCTGCCAGGCTGGCCCTCAGAAGTATGGGTCAAAGTCATACCCTTCCCAAAGCCTGGCCATGTGGGGCCAGCTGAGCTCTGTGCTGTTCAATGTGTTCCTCTGGACATGCACCTGAGGGTTTCCCTGTTGGAGCTGAGGGCCCTGGACAGTGTTCAGGTTCATTCATAGCAAGATTAGAGAGATTTTCAGAAACAGACTTTGGGAAATGTAATACGGTATTATAAATCCTGAGTCAGTGTACAGCCATCTGTCACAATAAATAGCTTCTGTCCCTTTGTTTCGTGTGTGCTCAACCCTTACGGGCTCACTGGGAGTATTTCTTCCTTTATTTAAGCTAAACCTGAGCACCAGGAACCAGGTAGGGGGGCAGATCCAAACCTGGCCGTGTGTCCGAGTCATGGAAGCAGCTGCCCTGCTCCAAGTGACCAAAGCCCCCTATGAACATTCCCAGGGCTTGAAATTTGTGGCTCAGGTCTGTAGCTCAGATCCCTTTCTGTTCATAACCCAATCTGCCCTCAGTGTGCAGCTCTGCCAGGCAGGGGATTGGGAGATTGGAGCTCATCTGCTTTGCAAGCAATGTTCAATTCCCCTGTGATGCGTTGAGCTGCTGTGTGTCTCCCCAGCCAGATGAGCATTAATAGCTAGTCTGTGTCAACTCTTTCTTTTTTTTTCTTCTGTCGACAGATTCCGTCTGATGTGCAATAAAATCATCACTCACAAGATGTTTGATCACGTCGTCTTGGTGATCATTTTCCTGAACTGCATTACCATTGCCATGGAACGACCCAAAATTGAGCCTCACAGCGCTGTGAGTTTCTGAGGTTTTCCTGTGCTCCTCGTGGGGCAAGCACCTGTGGCTTGGACCCCACTGCTGTGCACTTGGTCTTGTTTTCTTTTCTCTTTTTACAATGGGAAGGTGCCAACACCCCCTGAGTATCCTTTGAATTAGGTGCAGCAACTCTCCTGGCCCCTACCCAGTCTCCTTTCAAAGCAGCACAGATCGTGGCCTGCAATATATTCAATATCTCATTTTTGGAAGCACGATCAAGGTTTTAACACATGACATAGCATGACATCTGTCTCAGTTTCCTTCCCTGAGAAACCTTCAAACACTTTTCCTCTCTCAACACAATGTTCACTTCTTCCATCTGTTCCCCACAGGCAAGTATGTGTGGTGCGAATGGAATGGGGAAACTGTTCATTTCATACTCTTCTCTCCCCTTTGTGTATCAGCTTTGTTGTGACACCAGAAAAACTGAATTGATGCAGGCACTCCAATGCCAGTTCTTGGAACTTCTTTGTTTTAATACTCTATGTAAGGATTCCTCAAACCAGACCCTCACAGCATCAGCCTCCAGCAGTCAGAGGGGTAGAATCATTCTATTGCTCTTTATTTTAGCATAGATTGGTGCTGAGATGTGCTGGGCTCTTGCTGATTTATCGCCCAAGACTGCTCATATCACAATCGT
This sequence comes from Trochalopteron elliotii, assembly GCA_024734555.1. Taxonomy (NCBI): domain Eukaryota; kingdom Metazoa; phylum Chordata; class Aves; order Passeriformes; family Leiothrichidae; genus Trochalopteron; species Trochalopteron elliotii. Next base: position 599,707 of record JANPWX010000467.1, on the reverse strand, counting down.
ATAGAATCCTGGTTTGTTGATGTAGGCGTGTCAGGCTGTTCATTTTTGTGGATTTTCAATGTAAGACCTTAAAACTGGAGTCTAGACTGCTCTCTGCCTATTTTAAGCATTTCCTAGTAGTCCTTCTTACTGTAACAGTTTGCCCAGCAGTCCTTTCCCTAAATCCTTTTTTTTTCAGCTCCCATGCATTCATGCACCAAGTCAGAGCTACATGAAGTGAGCAGGGCTCCCTGCCAGCTGATGTAGCAGGAGATCACCTTCTTTATCCCCAAGTAGGGCCCTCTGAGAACCTCCCTTAAAATCCTAAATGCTTCCTTAGAGCCCCTTGCTTTGTCCTCTGAGAGTTACCACTCCCCAAGACTGGCTCCAAAAGGAGCTGCAGGTGCACAGAAAAGGGAAATGGGTGACACGTGTAAGCTGGAGGAGCCACAGCAAACAAACCCAGTATTTCATTTAGGAGAGGAGGAGCTGTAGCATCCCCTGGCATTGGTAGAGTGCTAAGAGGAAAGGAGACAGGGACTGGTGTGAGGTTCAGCACCATTAGGTTATAACAAGGGAGCTGGACCATGGCCTGGGAGCTGCAGAGAAGGGGAATGCTGAGCAGTGGGGCAGGGGATTCAGGAGGAGTGCATGGGCCCTGCCTGTGCAGATGGAGCTCTCATCTGGAAACCAAGAGACTTAGCTTAGGTTGAGTTGTTTAAAATAGTTGTTCTTCGCTTCCCTGAGCTGTGGATTTTCTAACTGCTTCAAGTGAGTTCTCTGTCCCTGTCCCAGTTTCAGCTGGCTTATCAGAACAGGGCCCACTGTTGTGAGCCAGCATGCACTCCCCACTGCAGAGTGCATGGCATGGAGCAGGAAGATTATCCTTCAAAATAGCCACATGCTTGCCAGGCAGGAATGCAATATCCTCAGTCTCACCTCCATGCTATTGGTGTTTTATCTCCAGCTGCACAAGCAGGTCCCTTTCCTCTCCCTCCTGCCCAGTGCCTGCCCCCCTACAGCAGCCTTTTGTGTGGCAGTCAGCTAACAATGGAGATGTTTCCTATCACAGCTCATGCAATCGCAGTACAGGTCTAGGACCTAATTAATTATGGACCCTGTATGGAAACAAGCTACTTTGTGGTTCCTGAGTCACTTCCAGTAAATCATGATCTGGCAAGCGAGAGAGTTGCCAAGGTGTTTTGTCTTGTTTAAATTGCATCTCATTTTGAGTGAGAGATCTGCATCTCTTATGGGACTGCTCTGTAGGGAGAGGCAGAAATAAATCCAAAATTGTTAAAAGCAGGACTGGGGCCAATTATATGTGCTCATACATATGTGCACACGCATCATCGTTCCTCCAGCCTCTGCCTTCTGTTGTCCATTTCTCAGTGCAGGGAATCAGAAGCTGTCTAGGGATTAGGGGAAAGTGTAATTTATTTAATAATCATCATTAAAAAGAAAGGTTTCTGCTAACTGTAGATAGGGAACCAGTCCATGGGCTCATCTGTAATCACTGGCTGCTCTTGCTGAGCGGTGGCACTGAGGAGGACACGGTCTGGTGGATAGTGCAGGGGACTGGGAAATGAGGCTGTTGGGCTTCATGCCAGGTGTAGCCCGTGGCTTTGGGGAACAGAATCGACCTTTTGGGGGCAGCTCTCATGTGGCATAAAGCCCCAGAACTTTGCTGGTTTTGCTGGAGCTGTGACAACTCACGGCAGCTGCACTTCAGCATCCCACGGGTCCTGCTGCCTCGCAGCTCTGTCACTCTAATATTGACTTAATTTCTAGGAGAATTGGGAGCTCAGTGATATTTACACGATGCAGTGATGTCTGCAGGTGAGAGGCAGGTAGAGATTTGTCAAGCACGTTTCAAGGAGGGCACATCTCCCTGTTTCCGCTATGGGGGGGAGGGCGATTTGGGGGAAATTAGGGAGGGTTTGGAGGCAAATGGGAGGATTTGGAGGGAAGGTGCTGGCGGCTGTCCCTGTCCATGGTGCTGACACAGAACCGGGTACTGGCAGGGCTGGACCACAGAGTGTTATTATCTAAATATTTGGATTTTCTCCTCTTTGCAAGCAAACAGTCCGAGGCTTGTTTCAGCACAGAATCGGGAGAACAGTTTTCAGCCACCCAAATATGCACAGGGGGATGCACAGCTGCACAGAGCAGGCTGCAAAGCATTGTCTCTCATTTTCTTTTTCGTAGGAACGGATTTTCCTGACACTCTCCAACTACATCTTTACAGTCATCTTCCTGACTGAGATGACAGTTAAGGTAAATGCAGATGGAGGATAAGTGTGCCTGTATTTTATTAGTTGTTTTTTATTATGGTGGACTCACAAAACCCTTAGGTCTACCAGCTGTGAGTGCGGTGTATATTTTCCTCTTCTGAATCATACTGAGATGCCCACCACATGCCTTATTCTGAGCATGTTTTACATCAGAACAGTTTCACTGAAGTTGCTCTTGATTTACACCATTATAGGAGCAATGGGATCCTTGAATTCAGCAATCCTGCCCTATTCAGCAAAGCTCTTGAGCACATGCTTAACTTCGACCATGCATGTAAGTCCCATTGTCTTCAACAACCAGTTGTCCTCAACAACCTAAGCTGCTGTGTGCTTTCCTGAGGACAGAGAGACTTAAGCACATTGAAACACTTTGCTGGATTTGAGGCAGGAGGCTCAGAAACCCATGGCTGTAAATCTCTCTTGTGTAATTCATTATCATCTCACTGAACAGTTGCTCTTTCTTTGGAAAGTTTTTCTAGTTTATTTATTTGCAAAAGCTTGTACATGATTGCTTGGGTCAGCCGCTCTTCATCTTCTCTCCTAGGACTCTATAGGAATAAAATATGATCAATTTTTTTTTTTTTTTAATGCCAGAGCTAAAAATGTTAGGAGCAGTTTTGTGAGGTAGGTTTATCTGCATTAAAAGTACATCAGCTGTAAGGGACAACCTGGGATATTTCTGCAGGAGTATTTTCATAACTCTTTCAATAGAACACCTTGCTGGTTTGTCTAATTAGGGTTCTGTACTGGGAAGCAAGTAGGCTCACAGACTGGTGTCTGTAAATAACACGTTCTCAGCAGGTTGCTAACTGCAGCAAACACGTTGGATGTTACAGTCATAATTTGTTGTAACTTGGTGTCTGGGCAGGTGGTGGCACTGGGCTTGTGTTTTGGGGAGAAGGCCTACTTGAAGAGCAGCTGGAATGTGCTGGATGGGGTTCTGGTGCTCATCTCTGTCATCGACATCCTGGTCTCGATGGTGTCCGACAGCGGCACGAAGATCCTGGGGATGCTGCGTGTCCTGAGGCTGCTGAGGACACTGCGGCCCTTGAGGTGAGTAGAGGCAGGGGAGGATCTAAGGAGTGTAGGATGTGTGTGTCAAAGGTAGGGCTGAGCATTCATGCAAGGGAAGGGGCAGATGAGCCAAGGGCACAGTGTCTGTCCCCGGTGTCATCCCAGCCTCCTGCAGCTCCCCAGACAATGACAGTCTGCGGGTCCTGCTGAACTGCAGGAGCTCTGGGCCCTTGCTGTGTTTTGGGACCAGCCCCAAGTGCAATAGGAAACTGATCAATGCCTCTTTTGCTCATTAAAACACACATCCCCTGCTATTTGTGTTCTCATTTGCTCTGTGTAAAGTGCAGCCTAACAGCTTCTTCTCCCCCTTTCCTTCAGGCAGTCAATGGCTTTCGTAACAAAGAAGGAAATTAGTAGCAGGTGGTAGATCATTTTTAAGGAAGCAGAGACTCAACTGTTGCTTAACATAGAATGCAAAGAAGATTTTTTTCCCCAGCTCCCCATTAATTTTAGAGAAACATTTACTTTGAAAATGACCCAGACAAGATAAAAGCAATTGTTCCACTAATTTGGCCCCCCAACTCTGCCAGCAGGCAGTATCCCATGCTCCAGGGACAGGCTCCACTCTGATAAGAACCTGCCCAAGGACCAATCTCTTCTAAACAGGCTTCTGTTTGTGACCTGTACCCCAAGGCATGAAGGTTTCTCTTCATGCTAAATGCAGTTCCTCTTTAATACCATTGTTGCTGCTCCTGTTATGCAGCAGCTAATAAACCTTCCTCCTCAAAGCATCTTTGTGTGCCTGTCATATCTCACTGTTGCTTCCTCCATAAAAAGGTTCGCATTTGAGTCAGGATTTTTTTTCTTTCAGAACAGAAAAACAGGACCCTACTTCTGATAGAAGATGTTGTTTTACTACCCCTGTGTGAATAATAAGTCTAAATAACAACAGCCATGCCTATATATATCTTTCAAATATTCTCAACAGCTATTAGGGGCATTCTGTTCAGTTGGTCCATATATTTGTGTTGTGCCTGGTGACTTTTAGGACGTGAACTGCTTTTAATCATTTTTATCTGGACAGCTGGTACCATTGGGGTAGTTCATCTCCCTCACCATGTAAGTAGACTGCATTCATATGTGACTCCAGTTCAAGCCCTTCTCTCTTTGTGTGTCCCATGGTATCTCCTGCAGTTTCTGGGGTAGTTTCTGCCCAGTTGTTGGTTGGGTAGATTTGCTCTGCTCCTCTGTTTCTGCTGATTTTTGACCTATGTTAAGAAAACCTATAAAATAATCTAGATGGCTCAGGGTAAAAGAAGGGTTGATTTCTCTTCTCTGAGCTGTGGAATGCAAGTTTCTCTTTTGATGTTCCCTGGTTAAATCACGTTTAAAGAGAGACATTTGGGTTGTGCTGATCTCTGATGGAGTCACCTGTCTGACCTGGTCAAAGCCCTGTATTCTTCTTTGTAGGTCTGTAGGGCTGTCGGGCCAGGGCTTGGGTCTTTTTTAACTGGAGCCTTCCTCTGTAGTCACCTATGTGCATGAATAATCTGCAGTTATGGGGAATAATCCACACAGTAACTGCAGGCTGAAGGAAGACCTGCCATCTGAAGCACGTGTGGGATTAGGCTCTTCCACTGCTATTGCATTTCTGTTGGTATTTGATTTGTTTTCTCAAGAGAGTAAGTGCATTTTTTCAGCCAACATGCTGCTTTCTACTACAAAGGAAATGTAAAAAAAAGACAGCAACAAGCCCATCCCCTAAATATGTTCAGAATCAGTTCTGTTCTCCCATTATTAGATTTGTAGGAAATGGAAAAGCAGCCATCAGACTAGAGGCTTTTCAGTAAGTCACAAATCTCTGCCTGTGGAAGCCCTTCTGCCTCGGTGCCTCACATCTGGGCTGCCCTGAGCAGCCTCTGCCCACAGCTGCCCACAGCTGCCCACGGGCTCAGCATGTGGCTCAGGGATCACATCCTCACTGCACAGCCTGGCATGTGCAGCTGCATCAACAGGGGGTGACAGCTGGGACAGGTGACCTGAGGTCTTTGCACACCCTGGCCTCAGTCACCATGTCTGGGTGAAGTCTCTCGTGGAGGCTGAGCCAGATTTTCTCCTTCAGGAAGGCGTAAGGCAGAGACCAAAGCAAATGCTCCACTCACAGTGCAGAGGAGCAAACCTGGCTCCTTCTGTCCTCCCTTTCTGGGGACACTTCAGGACAGGGGTGTAGGAGGACACCCTCAGTGAGAAGCCAAGCCACAGCTGTGTGTGTTACTCTCAGCTCGAGGGCAGAGGCAACCCTCATCATCTCTTGTGTTGGTTTTCCCACTGGATGGCCTAGAAGGGGGATTCTTGCAAAAGATCTCCCTTGTTCTGTCTCTGATTTTCTCACCCCATTGCTTTATGCAGCACACAAAACCCCACACACTTCTGCCTTCTGCCTAGGCATTAAAAAAACCTGTATGCAAATCACAGGGTTTTGATTGCATTTTTGTTTATCAGCCTCCAAACTGAATCCATGAAGATTCAAGCCCAGCTTTATGAACAGAATTCCAAAAATAAATTCACAGTGAAATGACATTTAAAGATGTTTCCATGACCCTCTGATGTTTCAGCCAGTAAAGGCATTGCTTATACAATAACATTCCTTCCTAATGCATTCAACCTGCTGTTGTTGGGATCAAGTGTTACAGCTTAAGATACAAGAGAAATCAAAATTAAAAATGTATTCAGATTTAATATGGGTAGACTTCTGGGCTGTTTTACTCACTACAGAGCATGGGGTTTGACTTTTAAAGCACACAGATAAATTATTCACTTTTATACTATCGTGGTCTAATAGTAATTTCATAACTCTCTTCTATCAATCATATTATCACCTTTGGTAATTTTCTTTTAATCTGTGGAGGAAGGTCTTCATTAATGTTGATCTCTTGCTTCATCTAAATGCTGCTACTTCTTCTGAGAGTTCTCATCAGGAAAGCTTAATGTTGGCAATGAATCCAGCTGGGATGAGGTTGGCAGTGGGTTTGGAGCATCTCACACCGGGGGTTCAACAGTGTTGGGAATCCTCAGACCAGAAGAACCAGGGGGAATTAGAGAGATTAACATTCCTTCACATCAAAATAAAGAAGAAAGAATGTCTCATTTCATTTTCCCTGTTCGTCTTTTGCGTAATGCAGACTGGAATTGTGCTGAATGGAACCTTATCAGGTCTCCTTTTCTTGCACAACTGCAGGGCTCCAAACTGGCAGCATCCTTCAGCCATAAATGGCAGGGGTGTGGGTCAGATAATAAGATTTTACAAGCCTGGTAGCAGCAGGGCCTTGGCAATACTGATGAGATGTGGGGATGCCATATGTTGACATATTGGGGGTGGTACTAATAATCTGGAAAAGCTGAGAATTTCATTAACACTTCTTAAAGAATTGTCAGACTCTTAGGAGAATATCAGGAATCTTTGCACTGACTTGCCTGAGTGTTGGATCATGCCCTTAGTCTGAGGCAGCTCCAAGGTCTAAAGGTTTCCATTAGTAAGAACTATTATTTTTCAAAATCTTTTCCAAGTCTTTTCTCCCTGTAATGCTGAAAACAGCACTGGCATGGAGCTGAACTGGTGGCAGCTTTTACCCTAATACATTCTAATTTGAGGAATTCCCTGGTTGATCAAAATGCTTAAAGCAACCAAATGCTGATTTTTTCAGCCTTTTTTTCCTCAACATGCACATGATTTTGCAAAGTCAGACAAGTAACCTGCTACTTTCCCTCTCAGCTGGATATGAAATAGTACCTCACAGGGGAAATCACTTTATTATTTCTAGAACAGCATTTCATAATAACTGTTGGAGAAAATGATCAACTTTAAACTCTGGAGACCAAATTCCTTCCTTGTTCCCCAAAACTTAAGGATGTTCCAGTAGTTCAGACCACAGACCTTCTGTTTAGAAGACTTGACTTTGGTTCCATCCTGCCTGACAGTGGACAGAAGGCCGTGATCCCTAAGGTCAGGATCTCTAAAGGCACCAAAGGACCTAATTTACATTGAAATAATTGGAATTGAGTTGCCTCCCTACCTCTGAGAGCGTGGCTTACCCTCCTCCCGTGCCTCAGTTTCCCACCTGTAGTTTGGCAGGTGTGTTTCACCCAGGACTGTGTGAGGAATGTGAGGGGTATGGAGGACTTTAGTGCATCTGAGGAGCTGGAAGAGATGTTCAGCCTCAGCCTGTGTGGCCCAAGGCTCACTTTGTGCACTCAGACGTGGCCTGTTAGGCTGCATTACCTGGCTCATTGATTTGGGCACACTGAGCTGCTCTTCAGCCTGTTTTTTGGGCTAGGCTCAGCTCTCAGCCCCATGGCAGCAACAGCAAAGTCTCCAGGCTCTCTTTGGTAGCCCACATTGACCAGTCCCCACACTGCTCATGGGGTGTGCAGCCTTCTGCTCCTTCAGCCATCTCACCCTCCAGCTCCTTCCCTAAAATACCCAGATCTGAGTGTCAGGAAAACTGAGGTGTCTGGAACAGGGAACCACAGTACCCACCTGGCAGAGATGCCCAGTGTGAGGAATAGCAGCATCTGCTCTTTGTGTTTCACTGGTAAGAGAGCAGATAAAAATACCACCATCTGTTTCTTTCTGAAAGTGATAACTGATGAGTTACCCTTGACATTTTGAGTAAATATTTAACTGAAAGAAAAGGAAATAAGCTTTAGCTTTTCACGATATGGTTTAAACCCAACAGTTTTGGTAAGAGCTGGTGGCCATGCATTGAGCACTGCAGGTCACACAACTTGCAGGCCCTGGGGCAGGAGAGGGATGATGCAGGTTGGCTGTGGTCCCAGATGAGGCCACACATGACCCGTGTGAATGTGTCCATGGGGATCTCTACTGTGAACACCATGCCAGGGAGAAGGAGTAGAGGAGAACTTGGACCCTGTCCAGGCAGCAAAACTCCAACAGTGCTTCAGGTGCTGGAGCCAGACTTGGGGAGAAATGGGAGAGGTGGTGAGAGGACTCCCGTGGCAAAAGAAAGACTCAGGCAGAAACTAGAACATGGGGAGGTTTGGGGTACATTTGAGAGCCAAGTGTTCAAAGGAGTCACCAGCAGCACCCAGAAACACACCAGCACTTCCCTCCTCTGACTTTCACAGCATTTAAGTGCTTCTGACTCGTGAAAGCCGTTTCTATGGCATCAGTACAAACTGATTTACAAAGCTGGTGAAATGCTTAATTCCAGCTGGCATCAAGAGGAGGGAGGCATGTAACCTCTTCAAATACCTTTCTTGGTCCCCACCTTCAGGTCAGCGAAGCTGAATATCTTGTTCATCTTTCCCAGCATGGTGAGATGGTTTCTCTAAATCACAAGACTTGTCCTTTCTTTGCAACATTAACCTTGAGAATATAGTACAGTTTTTCTTTTCTTTTGTTTTCTTTTTTATTTTTTCAGTCATCAAGTCCACATTATTCTTCTTCAGCTTTCTGATATGATGTAATCTTCTGTTATGAAATTCTGTGTGATACCAGACAGAGAGGAGCTACAGAAATTAGGTTAGATGCTTCTGGTCCTGCCAGTGAAGTTTCACCTGGAGGACAGCACTGTTTTAGAGCTGAGGCTGTACAGTGGATATATAGGAGAAATTGTGATGGTCTGAGGGGTAGCTCAGGTCTCTGTGCACAGCAGCACTATAAGGACACAAGAGATTATTTTTTAAGATGAGAGTGGTGAAAACACTGGTACAGGTTGCCCAGAGAGGTGACAGGTGCCCCATCCTTGGAAATACCAAGGGCTACTGAGCAACCTGATCTAGTAGGAGGTGTCTCTACTCATTGCAGGGGGCTGGAATAGATGACCTTTAAAGGTCCCTTCCAACCCAAACCATTCTGTGATTCTGTAATTGCTACAGATGTGCAGGGAGATGTGTAAGAGTGGCAGCTCCATTTCGTGGACTGAGACAGGGAAATCAGGTGTCTAAATCTGTATAGGAAAGGACAGGGGGAGGCCCTCTCTTTTTAGTCCTAGACAGGCATCTGTCTGTGGATGGCCCAAGCAAAACAGCTGAATTTTCTGGCTTGGCTCCTCATATGTTTTATCCTCCTGTTCTTTATTTATGCAAAGCTGCATGTATTAGGCAGAGACCCTTCCCTCCAAGACCTCCATAACTTTACAGGTCAGTATTCCAGAAGTGCTTTTTCCATCATGATTTTTGAGTAACTTGTCATTCTAAAAATTTTTCTAATGCTATGTTCTTCATGTCTTCTATCTTGATAGGAGGCAAAATTGGGCAGGAACAGGACTAACAGCTTTTGTGATTACTTGCCCCTACAGAGTCATTAGTCGAGCCCAAGGACTGAAGCTGGTGGTGGAGACTCTCATGTCATCCTTGAAACCCATTGGGAACATTGTGGTCATCTGCTGTGCCTTTTTCATAATCTTTGGGATCTTGGGAGTTCAGGTGAGTCCTCTGTAAGCCTCAGCACTTTACTTGAAAGTGTTACAAGCCCCACATTGCCCCGGGTCAGCATATCTGTGTGCAGGGCACAGTGTAAGCCTCTCTGAACTTGAACTGATGTCAGGATGGATGGGGTGTCCCTGCTCACTGCAGGGAGTTGGACTAGGTGATCCCTAAAGGTCTCTTTCAGTCCATCCCATTCCATGATTCTGTGATCTCCCCTCCACCTTTTTTCTAGTTACAAGCTAATGGGGAAATAGAAACTCAAAGTTGAAATCATTGGCTTGTAAACTCCAGAGAGACCTTGAACTGGAGATTCATTCAGATTCTGACAGTTTGTGTAGCTGAAAGCCTGCAAAAACAAAGATTTCTGAGTCTGTTTCCTGCCTGCTCTGCTGGCAATATCCTCAGTCCCAGGAGTGCAGGAACCCAAGGGAAAAGGCAGTTTCCAATGCAATTGGTTTCTCATTACCTGGGAAGAAGAGATTGCATCATATAAATATTCTGACATAACACTTACTTCTTTCTGAAGTTTATCTGATCTGTCACAGCCATCTTGTGGAAAGCAACTCTATTTGGCTTTGTTTTAGAAAGGTGTCCTATATAATATTTTGCACTAATATACTGCCTAAATAATAAATACAGCATTGAAAATAAACAGGGAAGAAAATCATGCCATTCATAACCACCTCAGCAGCTAGATTGGTTTAGCATTACAGCATAAAAAACACCCATCCATTATATTAAATAGATTCATAAAACTAAGTATATCCCATAAAACAATCAGGCATGAGAAAATTTATGCCAGACAACAAAACTTGCAGTATGCTCTTTGAATTTCATCCCTGCTAATTGCAATGCTTTCCCTGGTGACTTGCAGCTTTACTTTAAATTGTCATGACTATTGATCTGATGCAGTGGTAGATACAAGCAAGACTGATCCTGTATTCAGGATGCAAAACTCTCAGTTAATATTTATGTCTAATTAGGTGTAAGATGAGGCCAGAGCTATTTTCTATAAAAATATGATCTCTCAAAGTTACAGTTAGCTTTTCCATTTAAATATAAGCTGGGGATCAAATTAGAGATTTTTAATGGTATTGAAATCCAGACATTGAAGTTTCTAACAGCATGTCCTCTTTGCAAAACTGTTTTGGTTGTAGAGCTGTCCATGTGTGAATTGTCATTAATAAGGTACAAGAAATAGGTGGATAAAGCAAGTCCAGTAGGAAACACTGGGTCTTTTCCTTTCAGAAGTGCCAAACTGTGAAGTACTGACAGCAATCAGTGTTTTTGCAAATTGGGCTTTGTATTTCCATACCCTGTCAGGAGCACTGTTACTGCTCCCACCTGGGTGGCATTACAGTCCAGCTTCTGGAGAAGTTATATTTACAGACAATATACTAAAACCAGTTATTTACCTTCCTGCTTAATTAAAACTTTTCTCTGTGAAGATTATATCTCCCCAGTCTGCCTTACCACAAATAGTGTTTCTCCATGGAAAGATGAGGGAATACTTCTATCATCCAAAAATTCTGTGATTGCGTTGTGCAGTGATTAATTTTGCATGCCTAGAGACCATCTTCCTGCTGTTGATTTCTGAAGGAAACCCATGGAGTAATGTATGGGTTTATCTTGTTCACTGTTATTTCTACTGTTATTTGTCTAGAACAACAGATCAAACCCCATCAGTGTCTCTTCTTGGTATACCCAGGTAGTGTTTTAAGGAGCCTAGAGAGCAGGTTGCCATTTTCCTCCCTTCCCAACAGTAATGTCAATAGCTTCTGTCAGCAAATAAAAGTGGATTTGTTGGCTGTCTCCTGGGCTTTGATACCATCCATCCTGCTAGCATCAATCACCCTCTCTGAAGCAGTAATCATCCCCTGCCACTTTCTGTTCCATGTGTGGGAAGCACCAGGTCTAGAATTAAGCACATGGAGGCTCCTGTTCCTCAGGCAGGTATAAATCAGAGCTGACTCTCCAGGAATTGCATCTCCCCAGGCTTAAACCAAAGAAAATAAGCTCAGGATCAGGTATTCAGCACCAGCTGTACTTGGCTCCTTAAGCTGTGCACAGGGAGTATTTTCAGTGACCTGAAGACTACAGAGCTTTATGACAGCTGGGGCACAGCACCCAGGATCAGAGAACAGAGCAGGACTGACAGGAGTCTTGATTCAACACAAACGTCACCCCCAGGGGCTCGTCTCCCCTCTGAAGTGTCCCCTTGTGACCTCTATGAGCAGAGATTAGTCCATCACTGGGCCTCTTCACTGCCACCTTTTCTCTGCTGACAGAGGGCCCCCGTTCACTTCATGTGTTGTTAACTGGGCTGGGAGTCACCAGAGTTGTTCCACATGTGGTAAGAAGCCATTAGCTGGTCTGGGCTATTGCTTGGGGCTACTCTTGAGCTGACAGCTCAGGAGCAAAGGCCTTTAGGTGAGTCTCAGATCACTGAACCAGACAGCTTAATGCATGAGGTGGGTGTCCTAAACGATGTGAAATCATGCATTTGCTCATTAGGTGCATATTATACAGGCTACTCACTCTTAATAAACTGCATGAACAAGGTCAGTTCCCTCAACAGCTCTGGTTGGCGTGGGCTGTGCACAGAACCCCAGAGAAATGCCCATCAGCTGCATAGAAATCCTGTGGACACTTCCTCTCTTTGCGTGTTTTGCAGCTTTTCAAAGGCAAGTTTTTCGTCTGCCAAGGGGAGGACACCAGAAACATCACAAATAAATCAGATTGTACAGAAGCAAGCTACAAATGGGTCCGGCACAAGTATAACTTTGATAATCTCGGCCAGGTATTACTAGAATGGTAATCTGCTTCTTTGCTCCTTTACCTCCTTGACTTGAAACCTGTGGCTTATTATCCCATGGGATTTTCTTACAGGGCACTTCCAGCCACAGTAAATATTCAGTTCACATACACAGCATTCTGTCTCTGTAAATCCCAAAGGCAGTGTTTCCAAGCAGGCGTACACTTCTTTTCAGAACAGAACAAGCACATGTGGCTTCGTGGAGCACTTAATTGCTTCACTGCTACATAACAAACCAAATATATCTTGCAGAAGGGCTTGTCTAATAGAGCTGGACATTTTCAGCCATCTCTGCAACGCAGCCTTTTTTTAGCAGTGTGGTAAGAACTAATTAGTTGGGAGCAGTAGAGACCCAGAGGGTGGAAATGAAACTGCTTTTGTCTTCAGCACTGTGGTTTCTGAATTACTGCTCATTGCTGAACCAGGCATTGGCATTGATAGGTTTTGCTGCCAAGAGATATCTTGGTCATCAAAGTGTCCCATTATCAGACCGGTAATGACATTCCTCAGGCTGAAAAGGGCAAAGAGGAGTGAGATGTTACAAGTAAAAGAGGTTTAGTGCAACTGTGCCTAACTTTTTTTTTCCATGCACTTGCAGGCGCTGATGTCTCTCTTTGTCCTGGCCTCCAAGGACGGGTGGGTGGATATCATGTACGATGGCCTGGATGCTGTGGGAGTCGACCAGCAGGTACAGGCTGCAGCAGAGCTGTAACCAATGACTTGTCAAAGGTCACACATCTGAGCTCTTGTTTTGCAAAGTACTGTGGGCTTCCACGGTCAGGTGGGGTTATGGGATTAGGATCCAGGGTGGCGCTTAATCCAAGTTGTGGGACGTGATGAGTTCAGTAAAAGTCTGTATTTGTACCCAACACTTTTCCTACAGATTTTGCAACATGACTGCTGTAACTCTTGTTAGAAGTGCACCTATCAAAAGATAGTTTGACTTTTTAAGCAGCTTGGTCATTTGAGGAGAAAAGAAGTGCTTTGTATAGGCAGAGGTTTGCAGTGAGGGACTTGCAATAGCTGCAAAGGATGCTGCTGTCCTTTTTGCAGAAGAGAGGTGGTGCTTCTGTCTTCAACACACATTTTAGGAGTATTAAGTTAAAATGTCTCAGAAAGCTCTAATTTTCAGGAAGAGTAGAGCAGCCTGAGCTGCCTGAAAGGGCTGTGAGTTCTGTGCCTGGCACAGCTGTATCAATTTGTTCCCATTCTTCTTTTTGAGGTTCAGTTGAAATTTGCCTTCCTCCACTTTGCAGCCAGTCATGAACTACAATCCATGGATGCTCCTCTACTTCATTTCCTTCTTGCTGATTGTGGCCTTCTTCGTCCTCAACATGTTTGTGGGGGTGGTGGTGGAGAATTTCCACAAGTGTCGGCAGCACCAGGAGGAGGAAGAAGCCAAGAGGCGGGAGGAGAAGAGGCTCCGCCGGCTGGAGAAAAAGAGAAGGAGTAAGGAGAAACAGATGGCTGGTCGGTAGTCTTTCCACATCTTTCTGAGTCCTGCTTGACCTTCCACACAATCCCCTCCTTCCTCCCCTCCCTGCCTCCTGTCTGGTGATAATTCTTCTCCCAAAAGCATGTCCAGCTATAGAATTTGCATGAAGGAAATAGTGTCATTTTAGGCTGAACAAGGAGCCAAGAAAGCCTTTTTAATGGCTGCATGATTTGCAATGACCTTTCCATTGGGGGTTATTTAAATTAAAAAATAATAATAATCAGGCCTGGAGCTTCTTGGATAGCAGAGTTCAGTGTTACACAAATAGTGACAACTGCAAAGATCAGTAGCGCTGGATGGCATCATAAATCTCAGTCATGAGCGCTGTTGCTGATTACTGGATTCACTATTTGGTTTATTACAGTCTTGTAATGCCACAGTGATGTTACCTGTCCCATTTATCAAGCAGGTTTATTTATTGGCACAGTAGCACCACTGCTATTCAAGAATGTAATAAAATAATGGAGCCATCTCGTTCTAGTAATGCTTTAAAACTCCACAGAGAAACATACAAATGCATTTGCTTGAGAAATACAGATTAGAAGAAAAAAACCCAACCAGACAAGGAGAGTAAGTAACTAGACAAAATAGTGCTGGTGCGAATTGAACCCACCTCCCAACTAGATGTGCAAGTGTGCAGCCCTGCCTAGAGGAGGCTCTACAGGTGAAACAAGGAAAGACCCCACTCTGCCAAGTCTCCAACCTGACATTTGTCTCTTAGTCTCTTTTCATTTTAATGTAGTTGAATAAGTCAGAAATAAGTTAGCCAGAGGCCACAGGTTGGAGGTGGTCTTCTTCTTGCATGCTCTCTCTTCTGACCGAACTTTCTCCATTGCCCTTCCTGTCCGTGGCCTTGCACTTTCTCTCCCTGGTCAGTCCTCCTCCCGCTCTCTCCCTGTCCCCTTTCACTTCTCTATCTTTGACAGACTTCAAGACTGTTTAAGAGGCTATCTGATCAGGTGCTTGTTCCCAAAGCTGGTGATAATAAGTCTGTTTTTTTTTTAATAGCCTAAGAGGTGTTTAATAGCTGTTACAGGCTTAATCATGGAACCACGTTACCACAGTGCTGCCTCTGCCTCTCTCAGTTCAGCATTTACCCAACTATTTCCTCTGGTCACATCTTTCAGTCCCATGAGATTTACAGATTTTGTAACCACTAGGATGTGTCACACCAGCCTCTGGTCATCAAACTTGGGCTTTTGCCGAGAGCCTGGTTCCTTCACTGGCCAGTGTAAAGTAGGAGGCTTCCCTCAAGAGCACTGGAGAACACATTAGACTGTTCTCAGTTAAGTGGGGTACAGATGGAAAGAGGATTTTTGTTGCTGGGGTTTTTTTTGTTGGGTTGTTGGTTTTTTTTTTCCCTCAAGAAAATGCCTAGAAAGCTCTTTTGCTTAGTCCAAGTTCCCAAGCACAGTTTCAGACTGATGAGTTAGAAAAGGATGTTAAAGGCTGGATAGAATGATCGCTATTTAAAGTTGCAGGTTTGGAATGCAGACATTTCTGTAGAAGAAAAATAGATGTTTAGTTATTATTAATTACTGTATTTATAATGCTAGAGGAACTAGATGAAGAAAAGATGTAAGTCTGGGCAATTTCCCAGTGGGTAGGAATCACAAACCATCCTTGGAGATACAGTTATTCATTCAGTGCTATGAAATGCCTAATTAAAGAGGCAATAAACAGCTCTTTTACTGAGGATCAAATATTGCTGAGTATTCAATTGCCATAAAAACCTTTAAAGAGCAAAATATGAAGTCCTCCAAAACGCTTCAGAACAGTTTTCCCAATCCGTGCTCAGCGAAATTGGTTTTAATTGACCGTGTCCAGCTTTGCCCTCGGAGGCAACAGATGTCATTGTTTAACTTTGTTCTGCACAGTGGGAACTTGCAGATGAAACCAAGACTAGGGGTGGAATTATGCCAGCAACTGAATGGGGGTTTCTTTCAGCTGGGCATCCCGAGTGACCCCAGATGCCCAAACCAGCTTAGGGATGTCAGATACAGACAGACATTGACACCTGACTGGTAGCACGGTCATTTTTTGGTGGTAGACTCTTCCAATGCATTTATCCAATCAGGTATCTGAAAACCAGGGAAGCGTGTGAGATCTGAGATGTGGGCAGGTGCAGGAGTGGTCACTGTGAGGTATTGCTGTCCCAGCAGGAAGTGTCCCAGACTGTCCTTCAGCAGTGTCTTCCTCATCATCGACAGGGGATTTCTTGGGGATGTCTTGGGCTTCCACATGTGCCCGTGGGAGAAGCACAAGAGCCCTTCGTTTTTCACCTATGCCTGAGCCCACCCTCCACGAGGCACAAGGATCCCACAAGGAAACACTCCTGGTAGAGGCAACGGAGAGCCTGAGAGCCAGAGGAGCCTCGGCCGGGGCTGGGTAGTGTTGCCGCGTGTCGTGCCGGGTGATTAATGCCGTTTCGTTCTTTTAGATCTAATGCTGGATGATGTATTAATGGAGAGCTCAGCCAGTGCAGTGCAAGGTACTGGGAAGCCGGCACGTCTCGTCCCCTGAATGGCAGTGCTGTGTCACTAACGGCGCCTGAGGCATCCCACTAAACCATGTGTGTGGTGCAAAGCTCGTTCGCTTCCTCCATGGCACACGCATCTCATCCTGAGCTGCAGGTCTGCAGACCTGCCTCAGCACTGACACTGGCAAACCCTTAATTTACTTCTCAGTCATCTTATTCGGTTTGGTTTATTTCCTTCTGGTTTTCATTAAGACACTGTCAGACTTTTCATGTCTTTTTTTTTTTCTCTCCTTTTTTTTTTTGGTTCTTTTAGCTGTTTTTTTTTTCTGAAGAGAATAATGACTGGACTGTGAAATGGGTCCTCTACTGTTGACTTTAGCTTTCCAACCAGCAGCTTAGGAGTCTGAATAATTTGTAGGTGTGTGTCTTTGGAAGGCTTAGGGAGGATATTTCATAATTTCTTCAGTCCTTGCTTATTGCTCCACAAACACTGTGCTCCAGGGAGTATTTTTTTCAGCGGGGTAAAATTCAGTATAGGGCAGAGCCTCAGTGTTTCAACAGGGAGCTCAACCCCACACCAGCTCCCACTGTGGACATGGGGTTTAGTCATTGTGCTGCCCAGTTTGTAAATTCTGTGTGTTGATTAAGAGTTTCTCAATCCATGAAGCATCTTGTAAATGAAAAGAAATAAAGATATCACCTCAAAGTCTTTCCAGGTCTTGGTGGAGATGGACCAGCTGGACTCAACACTAATAGGATCTGAGCTGCCCCTTTTGACCCACAGCTCGCACACATCTCCCTTTCCCAGCCTCCCTTCTCAGGATGATGCTCAGGGCTGCAAATCCATCCCTTGCTCTTTTTATTTTTAGGAGAAGCTTTGATCTGGCAAGCATTTTGTTTGATTCATAACTTAAGAATATTAGCTTGAATATTTAAAGAGGCACCAACACAGAAACAAATATAGCTGTAATTTTCAACAAAAATAATACACTACGAAAATTGCACTATTAAAACTCTAACCTGTGCACAGGCTCCCACTGCTTGAGATGGGAGCAGGGCTCCATCCATCTCTCTTAGATTGCAGGGAGCTTTGATTAAATAAAAATTGGCTTTCACTGCAGAGATAACTCAAGGAGACAGAGGTTCTACCTTGTATTTCTAAGGCCTTGTTGGAGGTTATCCCAACATGCTTTAATAAATCCTGAATCTCCTTCCCATTGCCATTCCTGATATTTATATTTCTTTGCTGTCTTTCCTGCTGCTCTTGCTGGGCCTCCTGGCCTCTCCTGTGAAAGTGGGGTAGTGTGAGGGAGGGGCTCTCACTGGGTTTGGTGAGCTGGTTATTTTTTCTTCTTTTTGCTTGATTGTGACTCCTCTCCTGGTCCTACAGAGCTGCATCAAGGCTGTCTTATTTTATGTTATTTTTAAGGCACTGAACTCATTCCAAACCCCTCTGTTATCCCATGCAGGCTCAGAAAGTCTCTTAGCATTTGCCCTTAAAATGTGTACAATTGTCAGGTCTGTGCTTTGTGTTTCCTTTTCTTGTCTTTTCTTTGGATCCAGTGGTAGTGAATGTGCCATGCTGCTCTTCAGGCACCAACATGAGGAAATAGAAAGGTTTTATTTCTGAACCTGACCGTTGGAAATTTGAGGAATCAGTCCCTCGGTGCAGTAGATGAACTTCTGTGGCTCAGTGAGAAATCTGGAGTTGTGACCCAAAGCTTGCCCACATCTCTGCACTTTCAAAGGGTTTCTTTTCTTTTTCTCTGAAGACAAGATGCAAGATGGAACTCTGTGTGTGTGTGTGTGTGTGTGTGTGTGTGTGTGTGTGTGTGTGTGCGCTGCTGCCTGGTGCTTAGTGAGATATTTTATAATTTTTTTTCTCCAAGTCTGCATTCTATCACAACTGGAATCTTCACAGTGGAAATAATTTATCATTTTCCATTTCACTTTTTTTTTTTTAATAAATCCATTCAGTACAATAAAAGCCAAGTAAAACTCTGTGTTTAAATAAAACAAGTTCCTTCAGTGCAAACTATTTTTTAACCTAATAATATTTTTTATACACTTTGTAAATCCAGCTGCATCATGGGCTCATTGCTCACTGGTTTGCCGGTGTCCTCCAGATACCCAAACTTGCAAAGGAGTTAATTTCCTTATTATAGGAGAAGGAAGAAGCTGAAGGAGACAGTAATGGAATTGTCCCACTCTTGTGAATTCCAATTTCCCGTGCCCACGCACCTCTGGCTCGAAGTCACCTCGGGGAAAGTGGCAATTTCTCTCTTGACAGGGCTATATTTGGAGGCAGATGCTCCTCAGAGATATTTTGGAGCTGCATGCCCAGCTTGATTCCCCCCTAAAAAATGCATTTAACGGGGAGAAAGTGGCCCCAGTCGCATTCCCTGCTGCACTGGCAGAGACCAGCTGAGCCCTGGGAGACTCTGGGAGCTGGGAGTGGCACTGCCCAGCAAAAACAGAGGTGTCCCAGTGCTGCTCTGCTGGGCACTGGTGGTGTTTCACAGGTGACATCCCACAGCCATCAGACGAATGCAGTACAGGGTTTAGTGCCCCAAACCCAGTCTGGCATCACTGAACCCCAAGGGCACCTGGCCTGGGAAGAGTTAGACAGGGATTAGGAATGGGAAATGTTTATCCTGCAACAGCAATAGTCATTTCCTTTCCAACCAAACAGAAAAGAACAGTGTTGAGTTCCCAGCCCTTGTCAAGGGGATCAATTATAATCCTGCAGCTTGATGCCAAGAGTTGAGTACTCTAGCTTGGGATACAACCTGAGTTGAGGGCCCATAGGAAATGATGAGCTAAAACCAAGTGCACCCCGGGCCAGACACTGCTCCCCTTGCCAGTACAGTCAGTCCCCTTGGACCACCATCACCTAGGATGAAGGGGCAGGGGGATTTGCTCAGACCCAGCTGGCTGCAACATCCCCTTCCTACATGGGGAGGGTTAGGAGGAGATTTCTCAGGATCTGCTGTCTGAGCCAAGTTTATCCTGTGTAATGATCTCCGTATTTGACCCACTTCTCCCTCTGTCTCGGCCCCCAGCCCTGGTGAAGCAGCTTGATTTACACCCTGTTTACCAGCCTGATGTCTCATAGTGGGCTTTTGCTGTATTTCCTCATCTTTTCTCATCCTGCCAATTCCTCTTTATTGGTTTGCCCTTCTCCTCCTTTCTTTAACACCATGTGTGCCTGGAAGCCACATTAACCTCTCCAGCAATAACCAAGACTAACCCAGAGCTCTTGTTGTTCTTGACACAGTGTATTGTAACAGTACAGTAATGTGGTGTTGTGTTAGTTGTGAAGTTCACCACCCGGACTTTAACAGATGTCTGTATTTCCCAAGATGTTGGTATTGTTAAGTTCTTTATTGCAATAATTACAAATGGCACTGTGTCATAGGGGGCACGGGCTTTGCACAGGGGGAATTATATTGGATCTATCCCCAAATTTTCTGCAGAACTCTGCGGGGTCAAGTTAGAGAAATGGTATTTTCACAACGGTAAAAACTGGTTTATCTGTTCAGAAAGTTCCCTGCCCACCTAGACACAGTGGGGATTTATCCCTAGCCCTCAGGCAGCATGGTAGCCTGTGTGTGGGGTCATCCCACGGGAGCATCTGTATGGCACCAAGATGCATGGCTGGCATGGGGACACTGGGGAAGTGAGTGGTGACATGATTTGTAAGCATGGGTTGCCAGTTCCCCTCTTGAAAAAGTTAACGGGGAAGGATGGAACATTTATCACTGGGAATTTTCAAAGGCTGCAAAGGGTATCTGTGAGAGCAGCATCCAGAGAGGTCTGGCTGTGGAAACCTGTGTGCTGGGAAAGGTGAACAGGAGATTTGGGAGAGAGGGGTGCATGGAGGAAAAGCAGATATCTGAACAATTAGCAACCCTGCTTATAAGGTCATGCACTGGCTAATCCAGGTGCAGGAGCCCTGCACAGGGAACATTTTTCAACCTGTCTCTAAATCCTCTCTCTGTTCTAACAGCATTGGTGCTATTCTGTAGGATTTGGAATTACCTGTCAGTCAAAGCTGAGAAATAAAATTGAATTCCAGTGTAATTATTCATAAGTAAATCCATTGTAGGAAAAGGTAGAAACATTGACATTTTTCTTTTTGAATGTGAATTATACATAAATGTAGAATAAGTAAGTGATCCAATTACGATGGTGTTTCTTTCTGAGATGATAAGTTGGTTCATTAAAATAGGGCCTATTCCTAACCTAATTGTATTCAAACATTTTAGTTAATTTGCTACTCATAATTTAGCATAATGTGATCGAGATATCTTGACTTTATGGAGATTTATGCAGATTCTGAGATATCTGACAAAGTCTTATGAGTGAGTCAGCAACTACTAGTGCTTTTTTCATAAGCACTCAATAGATTCAGCATGAAAATTAATTTTATAGACCTTTTCATCGATACCGTGCTTTAGCACTCAGGTGCAGATCACCTAAAGCCTACTGCAGATCAGAAAGTGAGTATTAATACTGCCTTTCATTTGGTGACATTGCAACAGAATTTTGGGCCTTCCAAACCCCTACAGAATAAAACTGCTGACTATTTTTTTCCCTTTGGTCCCTGGGCTGGAAGGGAAAGGTCTGTCTCTATGGAAAAAAACAAAACTGATTTTTCAGGATCCTGCTATGAAGTAGAGAACACATGAAACCATTAAATCTATGGATTTGATTGCCAATGTCATTGGCTATTGACAAAGTGAGCTCTATTTCCAGGCAAAATACAATCTTCCAAAATTAGTTTTCACCCTGGGCAACCCAAACCTATGCTTCCTGGCATTACTCTTGCCCGACATCTTTTCTTGGACTAATGTGTCAAACTGTACATTTGCTCTGGAGCAATAAATATCAACTGTGCAATTCTTACAGTTCAATAATTCTCATAACCAGCTGATCGTCTAATTATGAGGATAATATTATACTCTGACATCTTCAAGATAGCCCTTTCCACTTCAATCTGCATTATAATGCCTTCTTGAAAATTGTACTGAATTATATACTCAGCCTTGGCATTTCCTCATTAGAGATTAGGTGAGTAAATGAGTTTATCTCTAGGAACATTTGGGGTCTAAAGTCCATGGGTCATCCCCGAGGCAGCTGAACATGGGACTTAGTTGGACAGTGAAATCTGCATGTTGATAATCTTGTATTAATGGAAGATTGTTATCTTCTGATCACTAAGGCTCATTGATCAGTTTTCCTTGGTATTTTTATGTACCATTTTTCTGACAGCCAAAGTGTTGAATTCAGTTGTCTCTACAGTTTATTGCAAAGAACATAATATGTTTGCACTCTTTCTCTTACAACAACCACCACAAACTCAATGGCCTGTGTTTTTAGGCAATTGTTAGTAAAATCTGTCCCCAGCATCTGACCATTAATTGGATTTTCAGACGCTTTGGGGACTTTAAAGGTCAGCAGAAACAAAAACTGTTGTTTTAATTTAAATTTAACTTAAATTTTCCTACAGAACAAAATTATTTTTAACAGCACACTAGTCCCAGCTCACCTCATCCCTGATGCCACAAGGCTGAGTATAGAGCATGTCCCACTGAAGAAATTTAATGGATGTAAGATGATGGGAGCCCTGCTGTGTATTAAAAATGGTAACATGCCAGCAAGAAAAAAAAGGGAAATAAAAAAGACAGCATGTTGCTGTGATCGGTCTAGAATTTATCATCCCAGGAGCTGGAGAGTGAGAGTGTGTTGACTTGAGAAAGACACAGAGAAATCCCTTGATTTGCCTGTCGCTCTCCTCCCCGCTGCAGAAGCTCAGTGTAAGCCCTACTACTCGGATTACTCCCGTTTCCGCCTCCTGATCCACCAGATGTGCACCAGCCACTACCTGGACCTCTTCATCACCGGCGTCATCGGCCTCAACGTCATCACCATGGCCATGGAGCACTACCAGCAGCCAAAGGTACTGGGACAGCCTGGGGGGGACGTGCAGAGCTGTGCTGGGGTGTGCTGGTGGGCAGGGTTAAGGCCACTTTTGCCAGTGGAGTGTAACCATCCTACAACTGGCTCTCAGCTCAATCCAGGGCTTTTGGTACATGGATCTGATTGCACATTTCCCTTCTAGCTAAGTGCAAAGTGACTGCTTTGAAAATGAGACTGGGAGTGGGTTTGCTTGCTTTATTAGATTAGATCATCATGGATATCTTCCATTTTTCTTAGGTTTCACACCCACCCTCTCTTCCCATACCCCCCCCAAAAAAAAAAAAAAAAAAAGAAAAAAGAGAAAAAGGAAAAAAAATAGAAGAATTTGGGAAATGGGGTTTTTTTGCACTTTCCCCAGTGTCCCATAGGACCTAGTTTTCACAGGAATTGGATTCCATGCTGGTCTTTAAAATGCATTTTAATATGTTAGTGTGCTTAAGTTCCTTGGTCTCTGTCATACTGTGAAAATGAAAACAGCCTGTCCTGAGATGTCAAGTCTTTTGTGCATAAGAATGAGATGGAAATAGCTGCCTTTGCCACATAACTTGTACTTACTTTTATTAGCGACTTTCAGAATGAATAAATATAACACACAATAGGAGGAAATATTCTTTAAAATTAGACAGAACTTGATTACTTAATATAAAAAAACCACAAACAACTAAAGCATGCAAACAACAAGGTGAGGGGGGGAAATGTTCTCCAGTCTATCATGAGCCAAAAGTGAAAGGGAACAAGCCCAATTTATTTTTTCTGTCCAAGTCACCTTTAAATACCCTGGAAGGCTCATTGCATGGTTCAGTCATCTGATGATGAAAAAGGTTGTTGGCGAAGGAGCCTGGGCTGGAGTCACTCTAGAGCATGTGTCTTACTGCAGTCACTTTGCAGCTACATTTTCTCTTGTATTATAAAAATGTTGGGAAGGCGTTTGTTCTTCATTTTCTTTAGAAAAGTAACACTTTTTCTCTAAGCCTCTGGTATGCAGTGTCTGGGTAGTAAGTCCAAGCTTAGGTTGTGCTGGGATGACAGTGTGGTCAGAGTCATACACATGCTTGAGTCCTGCTGAATCAGGGCCTGGAAATCCCTCTGATGGATGGCTGGGATCCTGAAGATATTTGAAGGTTAAATGTACCAAAGAGATTTATATCCAAACTAATTTCAGCACCAATACTTTCTTGGTGCTGAAAGGGGGTGGTTTTGGATATACCAGGATGCCCTGGGGACGAGACCCCAGATGGAGATGCTGCAGCTCCTGGAGAGGCAGGAAGGCCACAGTGTGCAGCAGAGAGGTGGTTTGAGTAAAGAGCTGCTGGGCAAAATATGCTTCTGCCAGCTAAATGTGCTCATTACTGCAGAGTCCAAGTGCCCTCTAGTATGGCAGGGAGACTTGCTCAGAGCCATGGCCTCCTTCAGCAGCTGGGCTTGTGCTTCTTGGTCAGGTGTGGTGATTTTTGTCCATGAACGCTTGAAGCTAAACTGTAGGACAAAGGCAGAGTGAATGACTTAAACTCCTGCTATGATTTCTCCCTTATCAGGGATCAGTAAATGTTGGGTTTGATCTGTGGCCACATCTCCCCTGTTCCCTAACACTGCCCTGGACATTGTTATTACCATATTTGCCAGCAGGGAGGAATTCAATGCACAATACTTAAGAGGCCATGAAGGATGCTGCTACCACAGTGTTCCTTCATAAGCAAGGCTTTTGGGGATGAAATCAGTTCTGACATAGCTTAATGCTGACTGTGCAAGAGTTGTCCCAGCCAGGACACACTTGGATTAAAGACCAGACTGACTTCTGCAGAGGGAAGGCGGGCAGAGGAAAATGCAAGGCACTTGCTTCTCCTGGCATGTCATCCCTGCCACAGTCTTTGCCAAAAGCTCAAGGTGAGGAGTAATGGCAGGCTGGCACCAAGGAGCCATTTGGCCAGCCCTTGGCACAGACGAATAAGTGGGATGAAATTCAGCTCTCTGACAAAAGCACAAGAGGTTTTGTGCTGCTGAGACCAGCAAATGCAGCAGCTCTCTCTGCACACCCCAGCAATCCCAGCTGGGGCTGTGCTGCTGCTAGAGGGGTGAATTGTGCCTCGGGCCTGTGTCAGCCCCTCCTGAGATTTTATCACCAGGCAGCAAATGCACTCTGCGAATCCCTGGGACTTTTCCCTGGGACATTTTTCATCAGACAGAGCCCATGTTTGAAGGCTTTTAACCATAATGGGTAAGTGATGACATAAAAGTCAAGTTTGGAGGCAGCAAAACCCCTATGTAGAGCTAAGATCTAACCCAGTCCTGTGTCTACATCCCAGATCCTTGACGAAGCCCTGAAGATTTGCAATTACATCTTCACTGTTATCTTTGTGCTGGAATCTGTTTTCAAGCTCATCGCCTTCGGGTTTCGCCGCTTCTTCCAAGACAGGTAACAAAAGATCTGCTGAGACCACAGGGCCAGCATTCAGGCTCTGCAGAGAGCTGCCCACATTTCATGTCCTGAATTCCCATGCTGTGAGTGTGATATGTATGCAGGCTTTTTGGTGTGACTGGTTGAAGGCTGGGTAGGTGGAGACTTGGGATGTAAGCTGGAGGATGGATTGTGCAGGACAAGGAGTGGGGTTGCACCATTTTGGCTCTTGGGAGCAGATGAAGCAGGGACAGATCTCCACCAAGCAGCCAGTTCTCTTCTCACACCAGTTGCATGTCCATATAATCAAGAGAACCTGCTGAAGTGACAAAATTTATGCCAAGAGAAAAAATCTAGTCCTGAGTGAACATGAAAGAAAGGACCTCTATTTTATGCAGATGAGGAGCAGTGGATGACATTGTTTTTTTATCTAAATTTTCACTCTCTTACCCCACAAACACAAATTTTATGTCCTTGGTGGATCTTTGTCCCATTTTTGCTTTCCTCAATGTTAATATCAAGAACAGGACACTAAGCAGGCCTTCACATGAGCCCTTCAGCATCCAGTGGATGGTTCCATGCCTGTCCCCACATTTTGTGTGTTCGAGCTGGAATTACCACTCTCTCCAGGCTGGCACAAATCCTTGGGGTATTTCCTTCACCCAATACAACTTTTTTGCAAGGACTAGACATGGGGTCCTGTTCTTCGTGGGACAGATCTCACATTGAGGTCCACAAGTGTCATGTCTAGAAGTGGCTAGACAGACAACACAGTGTCTCTTCTGAGGTTTGGAGCCTCTGGGTAGAAAACTGCCCAGCTTTTGTTCTTCTTTCCCTCAGTCAAGGATATCTTTGGAATTGGCTGGTTTTCTAATGAGATGCATTAGTTATAATGATTTCATAACATCATTGCTTTTGTGTAATACCCTCAGAAAAATACTGCAGATTCATTTGAGTGCTCAAACCATGGAAATGACTGGAATTCGTGTGAAACAAGCTGCCTCCCATTGCCAGCTTCTTAGTACATGTTAAACTTCACTTTGTGTTGTCTCCAGATGGAACCAATTAGATCTGGCAATTGTGCTGCTGTCTATCATGGGCATCACTTTGGAAGAGATCGAGGTGAACGCTTCACTACCAATTAACCCCACGATTATCCGGATCATGAGGGTTCTCAGGATCGCTCGAGGTGAGAGGGGTAAAGCAGAACTGACTTGTGTTTGAGGTGCAGGATCAGCACCAGGAGAGAGTTAAGCATTGGGAAACAATCCTGGAGCACATCTCCATCATGATTTGCATAGTTCTGGCATCAACAGGCTGTAAACAAATAAAAGAACAATGGGGGAAAATACTTGCAAGGAGCCAAAAAGCTGAGCCAACTGGCCGTGTGTTTCTGCCTTAAGAGGACTTGAAGGCTGAGAGCTTAGAAGTTACAGAGAAGTAGCTGTGGCAGTAACTCCCAGAGATGCACCTGGGAAAATTGCTCCAGTCAAATCAAAGTCATCTCTAACAGGGATTAGAGAACACAAGCTTGAGTACATTGGCGTTAAAAGATGAACATCTAATACATTTAAATTCCCATGAGGCTTTACATCACGCCACTTGGTGACAAAGCATGCCTCGTCACTCTGTATCCATCTGTCCTCTCAGACTCATTCCCAAGTCAGGGAGCCAACTTCTTCAGGGCCTGATTTTTCAAAACAGGGAGGTGTCAGGGCCAAATGATGAAGATGTAAAATGTGAGTGCTCAGGCCCTTAATGAAGTACTGCCAGGCCCTCCTGAAGGGTATTGTGCTCTGAGGAATAATTGTTTCGGTTACAGCCCTCATCTAAGCAGAGAAGGAGCTGAAGGAGAAATTAAATGCTGCTGTGTCTCAAGAGGAGGAAAAAGTGTGTTTTCTGTGCATTGGATCCCTTCCAATTGGAAATGCAACCTTCTGGAAGAGATGTGTAAATCATTTCTCAGTGAATCATGTATGAAAGTGGGTAGCCTGTGGAAGTGGGAAAGTAGCCCCAGGGCTGGGAAAGGAACTGCTCATGATAACCAGAGGAAGGAGATGAGTCCAACACAGATAAAGTGGGGAAAGAAGAGCCAGGCAGAGTGATAATGCTTTCTCCAAGACTCAGAGTAGGTGATGCTGCTATTCATGTGATTTTGATAGTATCCAAGCAACAAGGAGTGATGTAAAAAGGCCAGGGACTGTAGTAGCTAATGGGGAATACTTGACAAGATTTCACATTTCTCTTCCTATAATCTGTGGCTCTTGGGAGAGGGACTGAGTTTGTGGACTGAGTTTGAGGAGACTCTCTGCTAATGCTGCTGTTACCATACTGCAAATGTGTTTTCCACAGTGCTGAAGTTGCTGAAGATGGCTGTGGGGATGAGGGCCCTCCTGGACACCGTGATGCAAGCGCTGCCGCAGGTAACCCACTGCCATATCAAACCAGAGCTCCTCTGGCCCACAGCTCATTTCCTATTGCAGAGGAATGCTAATCATGTTATCTTTGCTGTCATTAGAGAATCACATTTCCCTCCCGAAGCACTGAGATACAGTCCTCACATTGAGGTCATTTTTGCCCTGAAGCAATTAAAGTTTTGGATTAAAGAATACAGCAAGAAACAGGTCTGGAACAACAAAAAAAAATCAATGAATGTTCTTTTTTTGTGTTTTTCTCCCCCATTTCTTTTTCTCTTTTCAGGTTGGGAATCTGGGCCTTCTCTTCATGTTGTTGTTTTTCATATTTGCAGCTCTTGGAGTGGAGCTGTTTGGAGACCTTGGTGAGTCTTCCTGTGCCAGTGGGAGGGGTGGGAATGGTGTGGGAGTGGGGGGTCTCACAGCTGTGCTTGGTCTCACAGAGTGTGATGACACACACCCCTGT
Source organism: Trochalopteron elliotii (assembly GCA_024734555.1). NCBI lineage: Eukaryota > Metazoa > Chordata > Aves > Passeriformes > Leiothrichidae > Trochalopteron > Trochalopteron elliotii. The sequence continues at coordinate 571,924 of JANPWX010000467.1, read as the reverse complement.
GAGGGGCTGGGACGGCATGCCACCTTCAGGAACTTTGGGATGGCCTTTCTGACCCTCTTCCGAGTATCCACAGGAGACAACTGGAATGGGATAATGAAGGTGAGTGTTGAGGTTTTTGTCAACAAGTGTATTGCTGCTCTAGACATGAAATTTACCAAATCTTCTCAGTTTTTTCTTCATGAAAGGAGAACCCATTGCAGACAGGTTCATGCTGCAGTCTCTTCACGTCCCTCCATCTCTTAGTGCCGTGGTTTAGTTGATAAGTTGGTGTTAGGTGATAGTTTGGACTTGAGGATCTCCAAGGTCTTTTCCAGCCAGGCTGATTCTGTTGTTGGAGCATCCATGGACGGCAGGGAGAGGGAACTCTGCAAACCCGAGACACTTTTGAGAGAACACGTGGTTTTATTGCAAGGGTGGTGGGTAAAAAGGGCCTTTTGCCTTCAGCCACCAGCCTGGGCTGAGGGGAAGTCCCAAAGAGTGAGGGAGAGAGAGAGTGAGAGAGAGTAGGGGTAAGCGAGGAAAGGTAAAAGCAGTGAGGTCAGAGGTAAGGGGTGGGCCAGGTAAGAGAGGTAAAGTAAGGGGTGAGAACCTTGTTACAATACATTGTATCTCCTTACGTGTTGAATATTCTAATTTACAGTGACCAACCCACATGAGATACAAAACCTACAGACTTTGCACACAGCCTATGAGAACTGCTCTATTACCATATCACTCTGTATTCTAAACTCTAAAGACTGTCTTCTCATCTACCTTTTCCCTGATACCTTGGCAGGGTGGGGTGGGGCTGCACCCTTGGGTCCCTTAGTGTCCCATTGTTTGTTACAATCACCGTCTTCCTGCCTGCCATGATCACATCTCAAAGCTGGCTCTCATTTCTATTTCATTCATAGGTTTTATATTCTCAGTATCTCTTGGTAGGCAATCATATTTGTAAGCTTTTCCTGTCCCATCTTTCCCAACATTCTGTGCTCATTCCCCTGCTGTTCCCAGGACACGCTGCGTGACTGTGACCAGGAGTCCACCTGTTACAACACCGTCATCTCCCCCATCTACTTCGTCTCCTTCGTGCTGACAGCCCAGTTTGTTCTGGTGAACGTGGTGATTGCAGTGCTCATGAAGCACTTGGAGGAGAGCAACAAGGAGGCAAAGGAGGAGGCAGAGCTTGAAGCAGAGCTGGAGATGGAGATGAAGACCATCAGCCCCGGCCAGCACAGCCCCTCAGCCATCTTTGCATGGACAGGCACCACCGGTGGGGAGAGACCCGAGAGCCCCTGTGGATTTACCAATCCCATGCAAATCAAGGTGGATTCTCAGCTCTCACTAGCTTATCATATGGTGAGAATCTCTGTTGGAGGGTGAGGAGGGCTTGACCTGCGTTGTTGTTGGGGGAAGACCTGCACGAGTTGGTAATGAAAGAGGCGTGTACCAGATGTCCTGGGCTTGTATTCCCTGCTGTCTGCTGCTGACTTGTGTGGTCTGGGAGCCAGTGCTGCAGGGAAGAGACCCCAGGCAGGCCTCCAGACCACCTTGATGCATCTGTTTGGAGGGAGAGAGTTTTGCAATTTACTCTGGAGGTCAGCTCAAGCCACAGAGTTCAGAGCTAGCTCCAAATTTAGTTTAATTCAGAGTTTTGACTGATCCTTTGTGATAGCAAAATCATGAGCGTAATGTGTTTGCTTTTCTAATACAGACCATGAACCACAACATAAAAGAGGAATAAAACTTGGCTAATCTTTGCTTCAGTAATAAATTTGTTTTATGTAACCTCAATTTAAAATCCATCCCCACAGTCAGGCTTGTAAGAAAATATTCTTTTAACAATAGAATAATCCAGAGGAGACTCAAACCTGAGCTCAGCAGAGCTGGTGGCAGAACTCCCACCAGCAGGAGCATGGCTGTAATGTGGGAGCTGCTACAAGCTGCACGACGTCTCCCTAAAGCACAGTCTTTGGATGAAGATTCAGTTTGAGGAATGAGAGGTGAGATCAAGCCCCAGACAAGTTCTTTGGGAGGTCACTGAACTGAAATTACTGAGGAAATACAGTCCAGCCTTTTTTTAGTCTTAGCTGATTGCAAATTGGGTTAAACTCTACACAGGCCTCATTAACTTTTATTACATCATGATTGCACAACAGCATATCTTGGCCTCAGCCTGGGGTGGACTAATGCATATTCTAATGCATGAAAAACTCATTTATGATCTTTATTCCAAGGGTGAAAGGCAGTAAATCCCTGCTTAAGCTTTGTTTCAGTTCCTAAACTACTGGAAATTTCTGGTGCCATTAGAATCTCTGATGTCTGAGATGGAGTCCAAAGCTGCTCTTTGGCTCAGGAAAAAGGAGTTCAGGGCAATGTGGGGAAATCCAGATTTACTACGTCCTCTAGGAGGAAACAACACATCCCAACTGGTGCTGGGTGTGTTGAGCAGAGCATTGGCAAACTGTCCTCAGCCCTGCTGGACTCAGCACCAGGACTGAAACTGGCAAAAAAGAGAAATTGCAAAACTGTGAGACAAATCAGTCAGGATGATACCCTCACTCTGCAATCTGTTAAACCTGCCCTCTCTGAAGGTGGCCTGGGAAAGGGTTTGTTCCAGTTATAATCTTCAGAGTGTGTTTCTTGCTCTTTTCCTCAAACAGAAGCCTCAAAAACCTCCAGGAGATCTTATTCTGACTATTTCTTTTCCCAGCCAAAATCTTCAGGACAAATCTGATGCTTGAGCTTGATAGCAGAGGAATACAATTCCCAGGACACAACCTTGGCAAGGACAGCATGTTCTTTTGCTTGCCTCTTTCCTGGGATTTTTGCACCGTGTGCTGTTTGACTGTAGCGCTGGTCCTCATCCCACTGTATGCCTTGGGCATTCCCTACATGGAAGGTGCACCCTGAAATCACTCCCCTGCTGCCTGCAAAAGCCAGACCCTGCTCTGTACAACCCCAGTGCTGTGGCCAGCTAGTTTGGCATTGGCCAGAACACTGGGGGCACCTAAGCCCATGTCTGGCAGAGTGACCTGAGATGTGTCCATCCTGCTCAGCTGCAGCTTCCATGGACAGGACACTCAGCTTCTCTCCAGTCAGGTTATTTTAATTTCTGTGCCCTCTGGATATGGATTTAGGTGTCAAGTATTAGGTCCTGCAGCTCAAAAGCGTGGACCATGTGTGTAGGAGCCTTGCAGCAGGTAGTGCCCTGTGGAAGTTGACAGCCCCAATGGGAAGATGCTGCTCAGCCCCCAGGAATGACCTGTTTGCTGAGAGGGAGATTGTCCCCAAGGAGGGCCCCGGGTGGGAGCAGCCATGGTCTCAGGACATCTCTCATAATGTCTGGGAAAGCTGTCTCTGCTCACCATGATATTACTGCACTGTTCTCTCTCCTTTTCTCCTGTCCCACTGTTCCTGTTACTGCCGTTCTTCTTGAATGTTTCCACCTTTTTTCCTCCCTTTTATTTTTTTTTCCTTCATTTTGTTCATTGGGTTTGATATGCTGTCCTTTTTTTCTCTCTGTCTCCATCCCTCTCCTTTTTCCTCCTCTCCTTTTGGCTTGCTCTCTCTCTCTCTCTGCATGCTATACACCACCCTTCCTAGGAAAGGCACTTGTTTGATACCATATCACTGCTGATCCAGGAATCTCTGGAAGGAGAGCTGAAGCTGATGGACAACCTGTCAGGCTCTGTGTGCCATCATTATGCCCTCCCAGCTCCCGAATATTACAACTCTGAGAACCAGGTTAATATTCCTAATTTCCTGCAAAGTCTCCATCCAAACTCAATTTGACTGAGACCTTTAATAGCAAGTTAAAGTTCCTTATGTAATGCAGTCACAGGGATTTGGAAGCATAAGTCACTTTGGCTTTTTCTGTGGGAGTAGATGATGTTATAGATCAATGCAAGAGGAAGACAACACGCTTGGACTTTGCCTTGTCAACACAGCAAGAAGTTTTTCACTGGGATTTACAGTTCATGGTTGTTAGAGGGGAAATGCACAAAATTCCATCTCCATCCTTCAGTGTGTTTCTTACATTTGGCTTCCTGCTCCTAAGCAGGGCTCCACAGCAATGTCAGGGCAGATCTGCAGAGCCTGCAGCACAGCGTGAGGTTTTCCCAGAGCAGAGCCTGAGCTGCTGAGGGTGATCAAATGATCTCTGTGTTCTGCCCCTACTTGTACTGCGTGAAAATCCAGTTTTGAAGGGTTTTCCCAAAGAGGCTTCTTGCAAATGGGTCACTGTAAACTAGATCCTCAACTCTGATCTAGTGAATTTAAGAGGGGAGGCCTTAATGATGCACAGAAGTAACTGTGTGCTCCAGTGCTTTCTCAAGCAGGCAGTGCTTGTTTAAAATTAGTTCATTTACTTCCTAGGACATAATACCTACTTTTTAAAGTGCATTATTCTTTAGAGCAAATATTTTCCCTAAAACACAGCCATAACCATAACAATAATTCAAGCACACCCATTATTTGCTGCAGTTGGATTTGAGCAAATTCCATATTTCTTGATCTGTTTTTCCCACCCTTTCTGGCTAAAAATAACAGTTTTCTTGTTAAGTCACTGTGCTTGTTTATGAGCTCACTGACACTCTAAATTACCCAACTTTTGATGGTTCATTAGAGGAAAGGAACAAGCTTAGGTAAAATGAAATTCTGCTGCAGGTCTTTATATAGTAGGGTAACATGTCTTCCTCTGATTGCTCCATATTGCATCCCAGAGTGTATTAGGCTATAGGAAGTGGTTGTCTCTAATAATTGCCAGAGAAATAGAAACAGTAGCTTTGGCAGGGAAGGCAGAGGGTCAGTAGGAAACTCAGTGAGAGCTGGTTGAAATTTTTTTTGTCACAACATTTTTCACCAGAAAGTGCTGCTGCAGCAAAATAAAGGCTTTGTTTTGACATTTCTGTAATGAAAAAATATAGCAGTCCAGTCTGCAATGGCTTTTTCTTTTTAAATTTCAGCTTCCCCACCCCCATCTCCTCCCAGATTAAAACTGGTCTAAATCTGGATGTTTCCAACAAAATGTTTTGACGGCTTCAAACTCAGTTTTGGGTTTGGGAAGGCTGAAGTGGGGTGATGCTATGTTTATATTTTGGCTTTTCTGTTCACACCGTTTGTCATGTTCTCAGGCAACCCAGGAATTTAGAGCAGTGCTGGGAGTTGCTGAAAGCAGCCTGATTAATAGCAGCTCCCAGCAGGGCAGCTCCAGAAGGCAGGAGCTGCTGGTGTCCACCATGCTCCTGCACAGCTTTTTCCTGGCTCTGGTTGCTGGGTCCCTCTTAGGAATTCCTGTCCTCAGGCTGGTGTTTTTGATCTGATGCCTTTTTGGGGAGCCTCAGATGAAATCAGGCGCTCCAAATCATCTCTCATCCATTGCCAGGGGATGAGTGTGCTAGAGGAGATATCAAAGCTGAGGTTAGATGAGAGGAGCCCGACCCTCTCACTTATCTCAGCTGAGTTTTGAGCCTCTCCAGGCTCACTCATCGCTGGGTTTGTTCCATCCCGCCGCTGCCATTTCTAAGAGTGAGAAAACCCAGACCTTTGACAGCTTCAATGCAAGAGATCTGGGCCTCTCTGTTTTCTCTTGGAAGATTTATTGCTGCAGAAAGACTTTTCAAGCACAGAGGATGGCAAAAAAAAAATTGCACAGCGAGAAATGAAAAGAAAGCACCTGGGACTTGCCCAGAGCAGGTGTGAGGTGTTTGCTAACCAAAATCAGGCTTTAAGTTTTTTCCTGTGCCCTTTTAACTGTGAGGACGTGAATTATGGTCCCACCTACCTCTGGGGGTGGGGGGGAGCATGGGCATGGTCCCTGCAGCCTTCCTGGGGCACAGGGAAAGGCACAGTCCATACCCCTCCAGAAAATATGGTTTCATTGTTGGGGAATCTTTGCAGACTCAACAAGTTTAGCTTAGAAACCAGCATGGTTATTGTGGGGGAACAACTTCAGAGAAACCAGATCTTGAAACCTCTTGTATTTGATCACAGCAAAAAGTATGAATCTCTGTTATGAAAGCAATGTTACTTTTGGTTCTTCATGTAGACAGGAGAACAGCAAAATACAATGCTAACATTAGTGTATGGTTTTAAATCCCCTCCCAGATCCTTGGTAAGCACTGAAGTATGAATGTCCCACTCCTTTTTTAATTTCTTTGTTATATTTCATTTCTTTAATGTTCTGTCCCTGGTAACAATGTCTATGATGTAGCTTCTCCCACTGCAGGGATATTGCTTTACTGTCTAGAAGTATTTAAATTATGATACTTTTTTTTTTCCCTTTTTTTAAATTTTCTTTTCTTTCAAAAGATTTGTGTCCTGGTTTCTTATGTTTAATCATCTCTCCCTTTAGATCCCTCTAGCTGAGATGGAGGCTCTGTCTCTGACGTCAGATATTCTCTCTGAAAAGTCCTGGTCCTTAGCTCTGACGGATGACTCTTTTCCTGATGACATTAAAACACACTTACTTAATGCTCTGGAAAGCAATGTACATACACTGGTTGCTGTGTAGTCTGATGTTTACAGGGTTCGAAATACTGCTCCCATCTCTCTGCACCTGCCTAATGGCATTTCCAGTTCCAGCCCTTTCCTGAATAGCACCAACCTCTTCCCCTGAACAGGATGCTGTCCTTAATGCCATTAGGTCCTGGATTTTGTCACTCTTGTCCACAACCTTGGCTCCCTGCAAGGAATGAGTGGTTATTTCAATTTTTCTTTTGCTGTCTTGTGTATAAAAAATGTGTTTTCTACAAGTAAAATAAGTAGTTAAAAAAAAAAAAAAAAAAAAAGCTTTGGAAAGCATCAAGGTTGAAATTTCCTCCCCATCTGAAACAAATCAGTGTATTTGATGCGTGAAGAAACATGCATGAAGGAACACCCGTGAGCTAATGACCCATGTCCTCTGCTGGAGGGTCAGCCCCAACACTTTGGTTTGGAGTGGATTTTTGTCATTATGAACACAGCCACCACAAGGTTTTTTGCATGATTGGTGCCAGACTGTTTCTTTTACAAATATCAAATGGAGATCTCTCCAAGATAATACTTGTTTTGCAAATTCTTTCTAGCAGTCACCATGCTGGAAAAAAAAATAATTGACTATTCAGTGTCTTTTTGAATGACATAACCAGTATTTTGAACCCTGCCTTAACCATCTCCTCTTTGAAACATTAGACATTTTTAGCTGTGTAGCGGTCAAGTGCTTTTTTTCTGCTGCACAACAGACATAATTCCTTTCCCAACATTTTTAGATCATTCTTGTTTTCTTTGTTGTTGTCCATGTAACCTGCCTTTGGATGTTTGTGTTGTTCATGAATTTTCTGCCATATTAGTTGACTGTCATCCTAATTAGCACTTATTTGAGAAACGTCTCGTAAACCGTGACAATATTTCCCATCATGCTTCATGGCATTCTGTGCAAAAGATTTTGTAAACTCCCTTTAACTTCTTGTAAGAGGCTTTTTGTTTCAAAATTAGTATGGAGAGTTAGTTGGACAGAGGAGAAACCCTCCTAGGTTTGGATCAGATTAGACAACCTTGTTTGACAGCATTGTGAAGTCTTAAGGGTACAGCCAGGAAAGGTGGTTTTTCTCCCCTCTCCAAAAAAAAGCAAAACTGTGTTGAGCAAAGGATTTTGTGAATTTTTATCAATTCCAAAAAAGTGTTTGGTCACAACAATTGCCCAAACTCCTGAAAAACTGCAAGCTTTCATTGCAATCTCTTCTAAATGCAATATTTTTACACTTCATTTAGATGTGGCTTTAGTTGAAAAATATTTGGATTGGGATTTTTTTTTTTTAAATTTTTTTTTTTTTTTTTTTTTTTTTTTTTTTTTTTTTTTTTTTGGTTCAAGGACAACTTGGATTCGATTTTCAATCAAGCCAAAACAACATGCTTTTCAAAAGTACCACTGAACCAAAAAGTCATGTGCTCCCCTGCTCTGTGGGCTGGCCTGGGAAGATAATTTTACAGCCATTTTGAATGGTTCTCATGAGTGAAACTCATGAGATTTCCCCCAAGATGATCCAAAAGTGGAAATGACCCATATTGAATCCTGTCAGTGAACCTAAAGGTTCACTGAAGGTTAGATTTGGGTGGGGTGTTGAATCCAAGTTCTCATGTTCAGATTCAAATGGGTCTGAGTTTGAGATCTCAGGTTTCAGGCCACCTTTTCTGCTTTAAGCTCAGTAGTGTGACTGTGAAACAGCATGAACGGGGTTCAAGGGGAAGGCAGGGAGGTTCCCAAATCCAAACTCTCAGCTTTGCAAGCACAGGTTTTGCTCTCCTTCCCCAAGCTGTATCAGGATATTGCAGTCTCCCTTATCTAGTCTGTATCCAAGCTCTACCCAAATCAGCAGTTTCCCAAGGACTGAAACAAATTCTGCGTGGCAGTGCAGACCTGTTTTGTTCATTAAATTTGAATGATCTTCTTCTTTTTTCTTCCTCTTCCCTGTCTTTTCTTCTTTTTTTCCCTCTTTTTTTTTTCCTTCTTGAAAATTCCTTTTAATCTCATCATGTTTCTTGTGCAAATAAATGCCATAGTGAAATTTTGTTTTTATGACTGAAGGATAAAATTTGGATCAAAAATATCTCGGTTGATTCCAGAAAACGTGTAATGCACTGAGTGAAGGGAAAATTTTCTAGAAAATAAGATCCAAAGTTTTCCAAAAATGATCAGCCAAATTAGACTACAGTGGCACAAACCTATTCCTGTGTTTCTCATTTGAGACATTTTAACAATTATATAATTGTTTCATTAGAAATAGACTGGGAACATGACTTTGCTTCCATTTTTGCTAATACTCTCCAAGACAATAACACCCAAGAACATTTCTGGGATGGAGATATTTTTTTATGAAATCAGACCTGAATCCACTCAATATTGCCTCTGGGGCTGCCCATTCCAACAGTCTCTTTGGCTGTAAAAATTCCACTGTCAACATACATACAATAACCCTTGCTTGCATTAGATCCCTTCTAATTAGAGAATGGCTTTCACCCTGAAGCAGTAGGTTTAGATATCCTTTTCAATAAAATAGGTTTAGTTATTCATTATGTGAGAAGAAAATCCAATAAAATTGTGCTGTGAGCCAGAACAGAAAATATTTTTGATAGACTAGTTTTTGCATTTGGGTTGGAATTCTTTTGTTTGTTTTTCTTTCTTTTATTGTCAGAAGAGGAAACTACTCACCTTTGCCAAAGCCTGCCTTGCTGACGAGGGCACCTAGAGAGGGTCAGAGTTCTGCCAAGCATGTGACCTTTGCTGGCCTTGAGGCATGATGCCTTCTTTGCATATCCCTGAAATAGTCATGGTTTATTCCCCACGGTGTGGCTTCCTCTGTTTCTGTGGTCCATCGTGTGAGAGTTTATTGACAACCCTGACAGAGGGGGATGACTCCCTGGTAGATCCATTCGTGCACCCTGTGCATGCCCATCGTGCCATCCTGGTTGCAATGGCTGTCGCTCGCCTTTCTGGGCACTTCTCCTCTCTCCCACCCTTCCCCACCCTCCCTCCTGACGTTTTCCTTCCCCTCAGGCTGATCTCCGTGCCAAGGACGACACGCTGTCCCCCGGCAAGGACCTGCTGAGTGTGAGGAAGCCCTCGGTGGGACGCACCCACTCCTTGCCCAATGACAGCTACATGTTCCAGCCGCCCTACTCCAGCCCCTGCCCTGCGTCCCTGGGCGACAGGAAACCAGCACATCACAAGTTCCAGTCAGGTACACATCCCTCAGCTGGGACAAGAGTAGGATTTTCCAATAGGAAAGGAGTTGTGGTTTTCCAGGCTCTTCAGTAGGAGGGAGAAAATTGCCACTGGTTTCCAGTCGTGTGTCTAGATTTGTGTAACGGCTGTGAAAAGACCCTCCACAACTTGCAAAGATCTTCCACAGTTTACAGAGTCCTGTTTAAGATAACTCCTTTCCTCAGAATTTTTTAGCAATGTGACAGTGGCCTGGCTCAACACTGATTGTCCCCCTGCCTGGTCCCCAAAGGTTACAGTCCCTACAGCCTGGGCTCCATCTGTCCCACCAGGCCCCAGAGGAGAAATCCCAGTACAGAAATACTTCTTCCTGTCTGTTTTTTGCAGCAGTACCTGCTCAGAAGCTCTGTCTGGGAACATCTATGAAAGATGGGAAGATGGTGTCTCTAAATGCCTGTAAAGTGAACATAAATGTGCTGAACTGAGAGACATGTCGGTGTGAGATGAATGGGAAAATGAGAGGGTGGAATTGTCCTTCCCAGTGTGCATGGTTGGGATATACATCTTGGAGCTAAATTCAGAGATATTCTTAGGTACAGGGAGGGCTCTCCCTGCCTGCACCTCTGTCCCTGCCCTTGCAGCTGCCTCCCAGAGCTTGTCCCTGTGCCCCCAGTTCCTCTCCCTGCCCGGGGTTACCTGGGGCTGGGAATTGAATGGAGCCACCTTTAATTCGTCTGTACATGCCATCATTTTAGACATTTGTCACCGATAAGACAGGGAGGTTTTTACAAGCATTGCCATTTGAAAGCCTTTAAGCAGAACATAATTTCAGCAGTGTTCAGAATGGTAGGAGATTTGAACAGATTAGGAATAAGATGTTGAAATTTGCATAGTAATATGAATTTGGATGAATAGTGACTGTTGAACGGAAGCAAAAAAAAAAAAAGTGTGGGCACAAGGGAGGAAGATGAATCTGGTGTTGTGAGAAATCTCCTCCACAATACACAATTTTCAAGGTCAAGAGTGTTTTGAAGAACCTGTTTGCACATAATGCTAATGGTGCAGCTAAAATCCCATTGAAAGCAATAGCAAATCTCCCATTACCTTCTGTTGAGCCAGAATTTATGGGTCTCTATAACAGTAAAGAAATTCCTGACCACACAAAAGAATCATGTCTGCTGCAGAGGGAATTTCCAGTGCTTCATTCTTAACCCTTAACTGGGGTGTATTTGCACTGTCTTGAACAAGAACTGTGTCAGCAAGGGACTGGGTAGTTTCTGAGTCCCTTCTTTTTCAAGATTTCACTTCCCAGTTTCAGTTTGGAGAACCTGGATAGCCCTATCCAACAGCCCTGGCTTTCTGAGGACAGGCATTACACCTTGTAAATCCACAGGAACAACTGTTCCACTGAGGTGCAGCAGAAGTACTTTGGAGAGGTAAAGCTGATGTGTTATAACCACATTAAGCAATAAAACCTTTTGTGTTTTTCTCCTGCTGGTGAAATTCCAATCGTCTTAAGCAGGCCAGACTGCTGGGAGGTGGGTAAGGTCCCCAAATTCTGATGTATCACTGTCCTCTTCCACCTACAATGTCAGTGCTTTTCAGGGTGGGGGAAGTCACCCCCACCTGTTTACAGTTTGTAATATTATAGAGTGCAGTGAAGACAGCAAGAGGTGCCAGGCGCCTCTAATAAATCACCACAACCAAGCCATAATATTTCAAGCTGAGAAGGTTTTGTTGTCAGAAACACTGGCACTTGCAGGAGGCATTTGTTTGAATACTCCTTCATAATGGGGCTGTTGCTCTGGGAAAGGTTCCAGGACAAATGAAATTCTCTGGGATGCAGTCCAGGTTAAATGAATTGTTTTGAAAAACGTTGAGCCTGTGTGTGTGAGGGGAGCACACAGCGTTTCAAACCTTTTAGAAGAAGTAGCCAGCAACCACGAAGGGTCAGGAAGAGGCTAGAGAGTATGTGTTTCCTTCTTCTGGGAAGCTTTGTAAAACCAGCCTTGAGAGCTGCCAGGTGCTGTTCCCTTTCAGTTCATTTCCAGTGTGTGCATGCTGGTTTGGAGATCCCAGCAGTTGGTCTCCACACAGGCTCAGGCATCGAGACACCTTCTAGAGCCTTTCAAAGTCAGATGTTAGCAGTGCTCAGAAGTGAGGCTGCCTGCAAAGTTATTGGCCCAAAAGCAGGGATGCAGGAATTGCCAGTTCAGATGAACTTGTAGTTCATTGTCTTCTGTTCTCAACAGGAGCTAGTCCCAGTTGTATCAGGGGAAAATGCCAAGAAAAATGAAATAATAGACAATGCTGGAGTAATTTATTAGTAGATGGGAGTTTTTTTCCCAGTTCTGCAGAGCCAGTTGCTGAATTCAGTGGTTTTGCTGTGCCTGTCTGACCCAAAGTGCAGCAGAGAGTTTTCTCTGGGAGGTCACTGAGGTTGGGACACAATCCTCGGATGAACATGTCCCATTTCTGCCTCTTCTCCCTCCCAAGGTTCAAAGGCGTCAGTGCAGTCACAGCCAGCAGACACCAGCTCCCTCCTGCAAATCCCAAAGGACCATTTCCACCCTGTAAGAGCTCACGAGCATTTGGTGGGGGAGAGCAAGCCCCGGGTCTCCCAGCAGGCACACTCCCCTTCTGCTGAAAGGCTGCTCCGCAGACAGGTAAGCAGCGCTATGATCGTAAACCTGCTGAGCTTTTATATTGATGCATTTCCTGGTTAACCCTGCTTTAAATTCAAGGAGGGATTCACAGAGAAACCTCCAGAGAACTGTAATTCTCCTACAGAAATAACAAAAAGGTTGGTGGCTTTTGATCTGAAAGCCATCCAAAGAAGTCTCCAAAGAATGTGCGTGATGAGTATCATGTCCTTTGGCAACGTGCCTAAATGCTCTCCACATTGTTAGCACTTTATTTTTTTTAATCCTCTTCATAAACGCAGCCAAATGCTCCCCAGAGGCTAGTTGGGGTTGAGGAACTAATTCTTAAATGCTGTGATTTTTTCAGTGCTTGAAAGGACACAAGGATTGCAGGCTCCATCCCAGGCCACCCCTCCTCTGACTCCTCTGGTTTCTCAAAAGAGGAGCCGTGTTTCATGGAAATTGGTTATCTCATATGCAAAACCATCATGGGAAGCATACTGGTTTTACAGTGAGAATTGAAAATTAAAATAGTTTTCCATCAGCTGTGAGCTTTTAAAAAGTTTGAGTATATGCAAAACAGAACGTCTTTTATTTTGCAACCAGTTTTATCTCTGGCTTTTGCCTGGCATTGGTTTAAATCCTGATTCAATCAAAGATCTCAGGGATCTAATCAAAGATTCCAGTCTGGCTGATTGGAAGCATAAGTTTAGACTCAGCTTTTTTTAGTAAAATACTTAAACTTGTGCCTCACTCTCACATTTTTAAGCATATTTCAATGATTGTGCAGCTGGACCGGGACCAGAAGCACATCTGATTCTGCTTTATTCAGTATTTCCATGCCTGATTTTACATACACAAAGGGGATCAGTTCTATTTTTTCAAAAGCAATTTCTTTCCCATATGAAAATAATCCCATTTCTTTCATCTTTTAATCAACATTGACAAATTAGACAGTTGATTCATTAAGCTCTAAAAATGGATGTGAAGTACCAAGGTTAACAATTACATTAGTCTGTAATACTAAATTGACATAAGAAATTCTTTGCATGTATTTATTTGCATGGGGTTAGCCAGCTATCCCAATCACCACTAATGGGGAAACTAATTGATGTCATGATTCCAGTTCATAACCACTCTCTCTTCCTTTCTAATGAATAACAGACCCATCCTTTTGAAGTGATCTAGCCGGAATAAATTACCATGTTAGCCATCTTCTCCAGTCTAATTTTGTTCACATCTTTGACGGCTTCTTTTTCTAGACCTTTTCATACATTTAAGTCAATTTATTGCCCTCCCTCCCTCCCTCTGCCTGCTCATGCAGTGAGATGAACATGCTCTTGGAGTGACAGTTCAGAGAGCAAAGAGCTTTGTGGCAGTGAGCAGATACAGTCCAGGGGCAAACCCATGAGAGGTTGCCTTGGGCAGGCTCCTGAGCAGCAAGGAGCTCCCAGTCTGGCTAATGGGAGCAGGGAGGTTGTTCTGGTGATATTGCTGTTACTGTTAATTGCAGTCTAGATGGCCAAACACTAGGAAACTTGGTCCTTTAAGAGGCAAAATTCCCTTTACAGACCCAGCACTTCTGCTTGCTCAGGTGCTCTCTGCTTGACTCCTTTTTATTGCTACCACTAATTTCTCAGTAGCACATCAAGTAGCCCAAACTGGCAAAGCAGTTTGGTTTTCAGTACCCATTATCATTACACATACTGCATGCAATTCTGATTTGGTTCTTTTTCTCTTTTTCTTTTTATTTTCCTTTTTTCTTTTTTCTTTTCCCTTTTCCTTTTTCCTTTTCCTTTTTCCTCTTCCTTTTCCTTTTCCTTTTTCCTATTTTTTCCTTTTTCCTATTTTTTCCTTTTTCCTTTTCCTTTTCCTTTTCCTTTTCCTTTTCCTTTTCCTTTTTCCTTTTTCCTTTTCCTTTTCCTTTTCCTTTTCCTTTCCCTTTCCCTTTTCCTTTTCTTTTTTTTCTTTTCTTTGTTTCTTGCCCTTCCCGCTCGTGTGCTCCCTTCTCCCGAATCCATAACAGATAAACCTTGTCCATCACATACCTGGTCCTTGCACTTTCCCTGAGCATTAAAACCTGTGTGTTTAACCTCCCTTTCCCTCCAGAGTGCTGGAGAGCGAGCACAGCCCCCACAGTAACGTCCAGTTTAGACTCCGGGATGTTTGACAATTAGAGATGCACTTGCAGAGGAAGATGAGTGGATCGGATGCTTTGGGAGAACATTCCTGCTGAGGATTGGGCTCCTCGGCAGTGCATGGCACAAAGGCTTTTCTCCAGAGGAATTCTGCCTGAAATTAAACCTATATTGATTTTGTAGTTCCAGGACTGTGTATCCAAGGTGTAGCCCACACCAAGCTGTGGCTGCTGCAGGTGCACACCCCTCTGGGATGGCAGAGGGTCCTTTTATTTTCAAACAAACCAGTAAAACATTTGTACTGTTACTACTAACAACAACCACAGATGCCTGTATCATAGGCAAAGAAAGAGCTGGTGGTGACTAATACTGTCGTGGTGTGCAACACAGGTTGGTGTGCAAGCAAAAGTAATGACAACAATTACTTTTTGCTTCTGTATTCGACTTCTGTGTGGTCTGTGTCTCTTTTCAGGATATGAACGTGATTTCTTCTCCCAAATACTCATTAAAACTACTGGTGCTGAGGAGACAGAATAACTTCACTCCTGACTGATTAGTTGCCAGTGTTACGCTGTGAAATTTTAACTAGAAAGGATTCACTAGCACTGGATGAAATTGTTTGCCATATTAAATATTCTCTGAGCTGTCCCCATTGACAAAGGGAGTGCAATGTGCAGCTGCTGCAATAGACTCTGGTGTTTCTGTGCATACATGGACACATTGCAGCAGATGAGAGCTTTGCTGAATAGAGATCATTTGGCTCAAATGATCCTTGTGGGACAATATTTATATAAAGTGTATGATCATTTTGGGGTGATTTGTCACAAAAGTATTCCTTAGCATGAGGAATTTCATCATTTCATCTCCTTACACTTTTCAAAAGGACTGGGACCAGCTGTATGCATTTCCTCCAAATTTCCCTGTGAACATTTTTATCTTTAAGATCATTTAAAAGTCTTCTCAAATGCATATTCTGCCTTAAAGGGCGAGTAAACGTGGCTGATTTATAAAGCCTTTTGACAAGGAATGCAGTGCAGTAAAAAGGCAAAGCCTTCAAAACAAGCCCAAGGTTCCTCCTGCCAGTGGGCATTGATGCTGCATAAGGCTCCAGACAGCCAAGGCAAAATGTGCCTTAGGAAGCCTGAACTTAAGCATTGGAATGAATTGAAATAATTACAGATTATTATTAGTCCAGCTTTGGACTCCAGTGTTTCCAGCTCCTGCCACAAGATGGTGCAGAGTGTGGCTCCAGCCTGAGGACCAAAGCCAGGGACAGGCTGTTGCCTTGATGCTGGCACACAGCCGGGTTGCTCTGGTGTTGCTGGCTCTGGGGATCCTGTTCCAGGCCCTCAGCATCACCTGAGCTAGAGAAGGGAATACACGGGCTCACTTGCACATCTTTCTCTCCTGCTCACACCTGGGCTGCTGAAATCATTGAGGGCTTTGCTGTAGACCTTCATCCTTTCCATAAGAACATGAGTAAGTTTGGGTGGGGGCACTCTGATTCTGCAGCCCTCCATCCTTAGAGGAGAAAGCTAAAGATCAACCATTTAGGAAGAGTGAAGGGCTGTCACACAGGGACAAACCCACAGATCCCTGACAATGGGAATTGGTAGAACCCACAACACAGGTTGTTATAGGAGTCAGTGGGTCTGTGCTGAGGGATCTCAGCAGAACTGAGTGCCCTGTAAATGCTGAGCCTTGCCTGTACTAATCTTTGTTTGGTCTGTCTCTCTTACCTGGCAACTCCTTTCCTCCCCAACCCCTGTGCACTCTGCTACAGATGGCTATAAGGAACGACTCTCTGGATAGCAAGGAGAATCTCCACACTGAGGTGAGTGAACTCTCTGACCCAAATGTTCCCACTGTGCCCAAGGAGGAGTCACCAGTGGCTCTGATGCCCTCAGAAGCAAATGAATTGGCTGCCTGGAGTCGGGCGAGCGTCCATACGCAGCAGCATTCCCACAATCAGTATAATATTTCAAAGCAGGCACCAGCATCCTGTGCTTGTGCAGACTCGTATCAGGAGACCCCTGAAGATTCAATGGACCAAGAAGTATCTGAAATAAACAGCTCCACAGAGCCTTTCACTTCAGAAACTTGCACAGCCTCGAGTGCCTGTTCAGAGGGTCAGCCTCTCACACCTAAGAGGAACACGGGCAATACCGGCAACGTGATACTGAAGGACCTGAAGAAATACCACAGTGTGGACACCCAGGGTCTGCTAAAAAAACCACCTTCTTGGTTAGATGATCAAAGGAGACATTCAATAGAGATTTGTTCCATAGAAAACAGCCCTCAGCACCATTCCACATCCAGCTCCTCTGGCTTTATAAGTCAGGTGGTCAGTGAGATGGAGTGCTTGCAAGGTACGCGGCAGAAGAAGAAACTGAGCCCTCCTTGTATATCTATAGATCCACCTGATGGGCAGAGTTTGGTACCCAGGGGACCCCACAGCATCTCACCTGCCAGTGGAGACGTTTGCTTGAGGAGGCGTGCTCCATCCTGTGAGTCCAAGGATTCCATGGATATAGGGGATTCACTGCTTCCAGACAGTATGTCAACATCTCCTACCCCAAAGAAAGACTTGTTGACACTTCCTAGCTTTTCCTTTGATCAAACGGAAATGGACCCCTGAGCTACTTTTCTGTTGGTGCCAAATGTCTCCTTCCTTTCATGTAATAGAAAAAAAAAAATTAAAAAAAACCTCTGTACTCCAAAATGGCACTGGGTAAAAAATTTCCAAAGAAAGATTAAAGAACCAGCTGGTTAAAAGAGTGGTTAACCTATATCACGCTTACTTAAGCATATGTGCTGCTTAGGTAAAAGCAATACAATGTGCAGAATCTATATGTATATTATATTTTATTAAATTAATTGAATCTAGTATTGCGGGATGTAGTACATTTTGTGACTAAAGACTCATTTAATTTTCTTCTATTTTATGTATCTCGGAATATTTCTGAGATAAAGTTGGTTTTTACAAATATTTTAACCTAAAAAATATATATATTTAATCCCTTCTCTTTTTTTGTTTTGTTTGGGTTTCATTTTGTTTTGCAAAGCACAAAATGTAGCCAATTAGTGCATTACAGAGGAAATGTATCCCACAGTCAGCAGTAAATAAGGATTATTTAATGTAATTTATTTTCCCCCTTGGACTTCAATGATATTTTGGGAAAACGTTTGTTTGCATAGTACAGAAATGCAGTAGCAGTTTTTAAACAAAATATTCCAATCTTGCATAAAATTGATATTCAAGAGTATGAAAGCAAGTGCTCAGACCCAGGAAGGTCCAACATGCTGATGTCTGAGGATGGTGAAGGCAGAGCCACTTAACAGTACAAGATACTGAATTATGTAAGGGTGTTATAGATCATTCACTGGCAACTCACAAAATCATGTCAATGGTTGATTTTCATACGTTCCTAGGAAACAGGCAACAAAGGCCTGTGGTCACTTCCAAGATGTTTTTGCAGTGTCTCCAGGATGGAATTTTTATTTTGCTGAGTTTTACACCTCCTTCGTCCCTCTGTTTTCAGTGGAGCTCCTCCTCTCTGCATGCTGTGGAAAGGAGAGTGAGGACAAGTTCAGGACTTGCAGTGGGTGAAATCAGGGCAGACATGGCACAGCAATGGGCTTAAGCACATGCCTAAAGTTAAGCTCTCGCCTAGAATGCCTGGAGGTTGATCATATTACAGTAATTCTAGAAAATTAAAATCATATGCTCTTGTTCTACTGAATCAAGGCACTTCTGCAAGTTATTTTACAGATTATATAGAAGAAAGTCTGCAGGTACTGAAATGACTGCTGATTTTCAGTAAAATAGCCAGGTATTTTGCTATCGCTGCTAGAGTTAATTTACATGACCCTGACTGCAATTTTATTTCCAATCTATCAATAGCCTTAAGCAGCAACATGATGATACAAAGTGGATAAACCCAGAATTCATGTCCTTACTTTATAACATCACTCATCCCAAAAATTACCTGTTTACTCCTGTGCTAATGCCCTCTGTCAAAAGCAATCTGTAAAACTGGACAGCACAGCTTGGAAACCACTCCAGGCTGGCCCCATTCAACACCTCCCTCTCCTTACATGACTGATGGAAGCCAGACATTAACTCCACTCCACTTCCATGAAATCACATTAAGATGTAGGCTAAATTAGACTGCAGGCATGCTTTGAAGTGTGCCAGTAGTCACAGGTTTGAAACCAAGTCCATGGATGGTGCCTCTGAACCAGCACAGGCAGGAAGATTTGTGCTAATTCTGTCAGCTGGGAGTTTGTAACTTTTTGAGAACTACCAATCTTTTCAAATCACTACAACATGCTGATGTGCAGCCTTTTATCCATTCAGAGATTAGGCTCTCTCCACCATGTGGACCTGCATTAGCTTGGAGTGTACACACAAGGAGAACAGCCTATGTGAGGTCCTAAGCTCCTTTATTTTCCTTTATATGGAGGATGTTTACTCCATAAACAATCCCTACATGTCCAGGAGAAATGTAAGGGCTTTCAGCAGGAAGTCAGGCAATCAGTGTATTTGAAGTAGGAGGATTAACATTCTGTACTATTTACTGCAGTTAAATTAATTCTTGGCTGGGACAGTTTTCCCCTCTTCACCACAGGCCCATACAGAGCCCGCTCTCTTTGATAGGCCAGCCCAAATCCAGAGTTAAGCCTGTCTAAAGCAATGATTTCAAACAAACCTTTCATCAGTTCTTCCCCCAGATCATATTTAAGGAAATAATAAAATTACAATGCATTAAGCCTGAGAAATATTTTTAATCCCTTTTTGGTTTTACACCCATAATGAGCCCTAGCTTTTCCTTTTACATGTGCTAAATAGTTTGGGAAACTAGCTAGGCCACTAAAATTGCCATCCCTGGTTCCTTAATGATTAGGATTGTGTTCACATAGCTGGAATGATGCTACTCTCCAGATCCTTCCTTACAAAAAAACCACTGAACATTTTAGCTTGAAATCATGGCACAAAATAGTGATGTGATGTTAATCCAAATGCTCAACTCCAAATGTAACAGAAAGTCTAAAGGCTCTTCTATTTTAATACTTGGGGGTTTGCCTACTGACAAGGTTTGTGGGAGTAACAAAAAGTTTACATCATACATTAATTTTCAGTAAAGAGTACCCAAAAAAATATACTCTATGATGATGCTTTCAGGAAAAGAAATCCATGTAAAATAGTTTGTTTTCTAAACCAGATGAGTATTTTCTAGATGCCCTTTTGAAAGACAAACAGAAATGTACTGCAGCGCATGCAATAATACTCAAATCATTTTAAATACCTTCGGGGGGGTTTTATAGAATTTGACTTTTTTAAACAAAAATGTACAAAATCCACAGGAATTCTGTAGAATGGTTATGTTGATAGAATTTTTTATATTTTTGTAGAAATCTATAGAGAAATTGTTAAAAGTCTGCGTAGCATCTTGGCAACAGAAGCAGCTCTTATCTACAAGTTTCTTTTCATAAACCTGGAGCCAGGCCTGCTCTATTACAACACATAGAGGGTAGTTTCATAGCCTGCATCCAGGTGGTGTTCAGGAGTCAGCAGCTCAGCTCAAGTTCTACAATATTGCAGTGCTATTACTGTTCAAGAACTGTACCCACACAAAACACCTCCCCCAAAGCTCAGCCCCTATCCATGGTGAAGTACTTGCATGGTTCTCCAGCTCATTCAAGCACACCAGCACTTTACTACTGTGGATTTACTGTATGCAGGTGGGAGGAGGGTATTTTGTTATTGCCAGTCTGACACGATGGGGGAAAAGAGATTGCAGACATGTCTGGAAAAAAACGTAAATTCCATTCTTGCAGCCCCTCGCACATAGAAGTGATTTTTCTTAACTTGGTTAGAGGATTGTACTGTAGATATTTTGGAGGAGGGCAAAGAAAACACTGTTTTTGACTTCTATGGATTGCACTCAGCACTAGGTGTGTTCAAGGAGAAAATAATAAACAAGAAAAAAAAAAGAAAACAAAAGCATTACCACTGTAAATTAGGCTATACCCCAGTCTCCCCTTTTCTGCCCCTCTGGCTGTAATAACCCATGTACACTATTACACGAGGTGACTAGAGTAGGCACAGTACCATTGCAATGTCCGTAACAACCTAGTATATATGATAGAACTTTGTATTTAATAGTTAATATATTGTTATACTGTATCAGGTATATAGGCCAAAACGAGGTCGTTTGGTCCGGGCAACAAAAGGTGGTACTCATGGGGAAAATTGGATTTAAATGTTCCTTTTTTTAAAAAAAAAAAAAAAGAAAAAAGAAGACAAAAAACGAGTGTAAATCTTTACAACTGACAAAAACAAATGTGTCCTATTAAAAGCTTTTGAAAAGAAAAACAACGGTGCATTTCCCTTTTTTGGTTGTTGTTGCTGATGAAAATCTGTATCTCTCCAGGCAATCAAGCCTTTGGTCATGTTTTAATTGTCAACAGTTGGAGAAGGTAACAGCAGCAGTGGCCAGGAGGTGGGAAGGAAGATTGGGAAATCTTCGGCCCTTTGTGGAGCAATTTGATGTGGCCACAAGCAAATCTGACCCTGGACACTGCCCAGGGTGTGCAGAGTGACCAGTGAGATCATCACTGTGCCCCTGTGGATCCCTCTGCCCTGTGTGAGGCTGGAGGATGTCAGGATTGCAGCGGAGAGAGCTGCAGCCAACAGGGATAAAGGACTGAGGAGAAGGGGCAGATCTGATCTGCCTGTCAAGAGGAAGATGCTGGACTTTTCCACTCCTTCACATCTTTGGGATTTCCAGCCTGAAATCCAGCAGTGTCTCCTGCTGTCATTTATCTCCTTGCAGAGCAGGATTTGGTGCCATGGCACTGCCTGGGGGCTGAAGCAGGGGCTCAGAGCTCAGGTACTGCTGAGGTACTGCCAGAAACATTTCACAGAATAGTTTGAGGTGGGAGGGACCTTAAAGCTCATCCAGCCCCACCCCCTGCCATGGGCAGGGACACCTTCCACTCTCCCAGGCTACTCCAAGCCCTGTCCAACCTGGCCTTGGACACTTCCAGGGCAACCTGTGCCAGGGCCTCTCCACCCTCTCAGGGAAGAATTTCTCCCTACTGTCTAACCTAAATCTGCCCTTCTTCTGTTTGAAGCCGTTCCCCCTTTTGTCCTGTCCTACAGAACCTTGTTAAAAGGCTCTTCAGGGGTTTTTAGTGAATGACCTGTGTAGCTCCTAACATGAAATCTCCTCTCCCCTGGAGAGCAGCCACTGTAGGAAGGAAACACACACTGGGCACTCCACAGTCCTGCTCCTCACTGCCTGGAATGACCTGATTGCTCTGCAGCAGGAGGGACCCCGAATTGACACCCGGAGCAGTTTTCTTGTCTAGAGGATGTTTTGATAAAGTAATCTCTCAGTAGAAAACAGCAGGAAGGATACTAGTCCTTAAACAGAGGGAAAATGTGAATCTGTCCAAAATCCAGTGCAAATCTACTCCAGGTGAGCTCTGTGACGTGTCTGTGTTGTCCAGGCTGCGGGGCCAACCCCACCAGGCTGGAACCACTGAAATGCCTTCCCAGTCCCCCAAGCCTGGAGGATCCACAGGGCATTAAGGTAAGTTGGGCTGAGCCAAGGAAGCAGAGCTCATCACAGGCTCAAGCACGTCACACCTCTCTGCTCTCAGGTGAGTTCAGTCCTTATGGGCAACAACAAATCACTTCCTTTCCAACACCGGCGTTCAGAGGACCTTGTGAGAGAGCTTGTTTCTCTTCTCTGTTTTGTGAGTGTTCCTGTATGAAGCTCTCCTGCTGAGTTTTGCTGTAGTTTTTCAAAGGCTTC
The DNA here is from genome assembly GCA_024734555.1 of Trochalopteron elliotii. Classification (NCBI taxonomy): domain Eukaryota; kingdom Metazoa; phylum Chordata; class Aves; order Passeriformes; family Leiothrichidae; genus Trochalopteron; species Trochalopteron elliotii. The sequence continues at coordinate 549,639 of JANPWX010000467.1, read as the reverse complement.
TACCCAGGCTGGCTGCTTATGGGTGTGCTCTCAATGTCCTGAGCTTGGGCATGGCACTTTGTTATTCCATTTCTGGAGTAATTGGGATGCCACATGGAACCATGCTTTCTGTGTAATGGTAACCATGCTTAGGGAAGCAGCACTTTGGACTAAATTTATTTCTTGGTTCAGAGAGGTGACCATGTCCTGCTTCAGCTCTGCTTCAGCAGAGCAGTGTCCCAATGCGTGCACACCACATCCCACAGCCAGAGCTCTGCTAAGCTCTTCGAGATAAGTAATGGGAAAGGGTTCTGTATTTCAGGTGTTCCAGAGATACAAACTGAGACACAGCAACATGTCTCAAATGCGACCTGCACTAGAATGCCCCCAAAATAAGGTAGGAAAAAACAATTTAAAGAGATGGGTCGCTTTATCACCACCAGCACCGTGTAAGGGGCCTGCTGTGACCAGCTGACAGAAATGAAGATCCTGCAGATCAAAGGGTTAAGGCTAGGGAAGTTTTGGGGGGACCAAGCCCCAGTGCCCGGCGGTGGGCGAGGGTCCGATGCCGGCGGTGTCCCACGGGCACCTCCGGGCGCGCTCCAAGAGCGGCGTTCTGCTCCCACCTAGTGGGCGTGGGGCGAGGGGGCGGGCGAGCTGCCCCCCTTACCGGGGCTGGGACCCCCTGTTACCGGGGCTGGGACCCCCTGTTACCGGGGCTGGGACCCCCTGTTACCGGGGTTGGGACCCCCTGTTACCGGGGAGAAGGCTCAGCAGGACCTTCTGCCGCCCGTTAGGTGCTGCGTTCCCGGCTCGATGCTGCAGAAACAGCGCAGGATCGGTGTGTCTCTGTTTGGCATCACAGAACCGCTCAGGTTGGAAAAGCCCTCAAACATCGCTGACTTAACCCGGTACTGCCAATGCCACCACTAAACCATGTCCCCTAGGTGCCACATCTACGCGTCTTTCAGATGCCTCCAGGGATGGTGACTCCACCACTTTTCCTGTTCCAGTGCCGTAGCACCCTGTCAGTGATGATGTCTTACCTTAGATCCAATCTAAACTTCCCTGGCACAAGCTGAGGCCATTTTCTCTCATTCTTTTGCTTGTTACCAGGAGAAGGCACTGACCCCCACTTGGCTGCACTCTCCTGTCAGGGAGTTGTAGAGAGTGAAAATGTTCCTCCTGAAGCTCCTTTTCTCCAGGCTGACCCCCCCGCCAGCTCTCTCAGCTGCTCATCAGGCTTGTTCTCCAGACACTTCCCCAGCTCTGTTCCCTTCTCTGGACACCCTCCAGCCCCACAATGTCTTTTATGTAGTGAGAGGCCCCAAACTGACCCCAGAATTTGAAGTGTGGCCTCACCAGCACTCAGTACAGGGGTATGCTTGCTGCTGTGGTCCTGCTGGCCACACTATTGCTCACACAAGCTACATGTGACCTTCTTGGCCAAACAGTTTCTAATGCTGAGGGGATTTTCAATCACTGAATTTGAATATGGGAGGAGGAGAGGAAGGAATTCTCCCACTGTGGCAGAGCCCTGTGTGCTTGGAGCTGTGCAAGCTGCTCAAAGCCACCATGCCCCTCGTACCCACTGGCACTGCTGCTCCCTGGCTGCTTGTGCAAAACCCAGGAAGACAACGACCCATCCTGGGGCTCTCTGGCTGTGGCAGCAGAGGTGTGCTTGTCCCTTCACATCCTTTTAAACAGCACAGGGTGCCCTGCGGGGCTGTGCACTCACAGCAGCTCCGAGCCATCCACAGCCTGTGAGCTCCGGAGGGTTGTTTAACCTTTGCTCGGCCCAACGTGGGATGAGGAGGAGGATCAATCCAGCCCTGTGCCATCGCACAGCGTTTGGGGTTTCACCGGGCGCAGGCTGAGTGCCTTTCACTAGGTGGCAACCACACGAAGTGGGAAGTTCTGCCGGCGGATTTGTGAGCACCAGCTCAGGTCGCACCTGAGGTCCCTGAAACCTGCCGTTCCTATTTGTTTTGGTCATCAGCAAAGGCCTCATTGGCATTTTCCTGATTGAGGGCGATTGGACCTTAAGTTGGTTTTTACATGTTGTATTCAATGTTTTAATTACGTTTAAACCACACTATTATAATCCTGCAGCATCCTCTGGCATTTTCTGTTATTGTTTGAGTCCCTGGATGCCATAATTGGCAAGTTTTCAGAGGTCCTGAATAGATTATCTTTTTATATCTATGAAATACTTTAAATAATGTAGCCAAAGACCCCAGCAGCTCCAGCTGGGAACTGGAAAGGATGATTAAGCCACTTAATTGCTTACTGCTAACAGTTATTTTGTGGAAACAGAAAGCAGAATCCAGCTATTTTGGGGGAAACCAGGAAGAAGTGAGCATAGGAGTCATTCTACAAAGAATATACACTGAAGTGGACAGCATGTGCCATGCTGATAATTTGCAAAGGCGGGACAGAACTGCTCTGCCACATGCCACCGGCTCAGTGTAGCCAAGGGCTGGTGACAACTCCATGTTTGTTCAAAAAAAGCAGGACCAGGTGTTTGCATTTATGCAAACACTGGGTGCCCATTTTGTGGTGAAATCCCGAACAGCTTCAGCCCATTAAAAGCAGGAGGAGTTTGTGGGATGGCCGAGTTGGCAGGGGAGAGGATAAGCTGTGACAATTGTGTCAGGGGCTGAAGTAGGACAGTTTGGCCCTGAGCTCCAGAAGGCCCAAGTGCCATGTGCTGTTTGTCTGTGTCTGCACATCACTCTGAGCTCCACCTGCAGCCAAGCCACCCACAATCCAGGGTGTGATACACCTGCCATAGCTTCTGCCAACCTCTATAGGCACCTGAAAGAATATCTGTGGGATTATCTAGCATGTGAGAGAGACACCCAGTGCATTTAGAGTTCATCTGCTCACAGCTGGAGCAGCTCCAGGATCACTTTGGTGTGATCTTGGCAGTTCTCAGCATGTCTAAATTCTTCTCCTGCTCATTGCTCTAAGGAGCACTCATGGAATGGGGTGGGTTGGTATTACACACAGTGTCCTGGAGGAGTCATACAAACACCATTTTCTCCTTTCACAGAGACTTGATGAATTATGTGGGCCCCACCTTACCCTGCAGCATGAATGGCCTTACAGTGCAGCTCCAGGCCAAATGGAGTGTGGACCCAAGATCCCTGTGCTGGTTTCCCAGGGAGCTGCCACCTCTGTACCTCCTGTCAGGCAATCTTGCCTTCCACTCCTACAAAGCCATGGAGCTGGTAAGTGCCCAAAATCAGTGCAATGAGTAAAAACCGAGGCTGCAAATTCCCAGCCCACTCCCTCACCTGTTTTATCACAGGACGTCTAAAACACTCATTGCACGTGCCAGAAATGAGGAAATTAAATCCTTTTGTGCAAGAAAGGAGATGCACACATTTGCAAGAGCAAGAGGAGAAGAAAGCCCAAGTCTGACTCTACTCATTCAGTGTTAACTTTAAGCAGATTTTGTTACAAGTTCCCATCTTATATGTATTAAAACAAGGTGTCCCCCCACCTTTTTTCTGAAGTAAATAGGGCCTTGCTGTAAATGCACCCTCTTTGGCAGGCTCTTTTTCTTACCATCTGTAAAATATGACACCTCTGTCGGTCTTGGAAAGGAAGCTGAGCCTCTGCTGTTCCAAGCAGAGAAAGAAGGTGATATTTATAGTCAACTAACCCGAAAACTGAGACTTTCAGAGCTACACATGCTCAAGACATCCCCAACCCTCAGCTCTGAATGTGCTTCTTTATACAGGTCTCTCCAGGAGTCGGCCACACTTCATCCTGCTGTTAAT
>JANPWX010000467.1:451335-540884 GCA_024734555.1 Trochalopteron elliotii | reverse complement strand
CGCCCGCTCCGCCCGGGGCTTCCCTTGTGTCCTCCGGGGCGGGCACGGGCAGCCCGGTGCTGCGGCTGCCGAGGGGCCGGGCAGGACCGGCCCAGAGCCGGCCCTGCGGTGCCTCCCCCGGGCAGGAGCGGCAGAAGGTCCGCTCCGTTGTGTTCGTCCTTCAGCATCTCCACACCCGAGCCAAGACCCTCCCCAGAGAGCATCCCACAGGGGACGCGGCTTTCCTAGCGCAATCCGCCTCTGGACCTCACGCTGATCAACCTGGGGCTCTTCCTTTGTGTTTTAGCGCGTGCTCTGCTCTTAGGAGTAATTTCCAAGACTGGTAGAGTGCTCCCCTTTCAGTGCTTTGTTACTGCTAGAAGAGGGATGAATTCGTGGCAGCGGAGGGTGGTCACCAGCCCCGAAGGATTAGCGTGACTTCTGTCAGTACCCGGAGCCCTCAGCCCTTTGGAAAGCCTGATTGCAGCGGGCACTGAGTTTGCAGGCACAAAAGTTTGGAAGTTGCTGCCGTGGTGTGCTCTGATGGTGAGAGTTTGTAAGTGCTGTTACTGGGTTTCCCCAAGGTACAGCGTGGTGTTTACCTCTCTGCTGTGTGGGCAGACAGACCATGAGAAGCCATGGGGATTTGAGCACGTGTGCAGAATCTGGAACTGCCCCTCAATGAATCAGTTTTTTTGTGTCCCTTTTTTTTACACTGCTTCAGCTCAAGGGAGTTTTTTTTTTTTCCAATGAGGAGCAGGAATGAAAAGAAATGTCTGAAGTTGCATCACTGCTGCAAAGCTACTACAGGACAGGACAAGCAGTTGGCTCTGAGCACTTTATGCTGAGTTCCATTCTCAGATAACTAGTTACCTTCCAATATCTGTCCCAATATTACTATTTAAAAGAGGAGTTTGGCTCCTAAGCCCCTTGGTTACATTTCTATGTTTGTATTTCATTTCCAAGTGCTCTGCACTCTCTCTGCCACAGCAGCTGGCAGATAAGCTTGCTCAAACAGGTATTTTCATGTATTATTTCTACCATCAACACTTCTAGAACAGGAACAAGCGCAAACAGATCAGCCCTGCTCCCTGATTTCTTGGCTGCCTCCAGAAGCAGGTCTTAGCTTCTCAAGGAAGGTGGGTAGTGCAACAGCTCCTGTAGCAGTTTATTGATATGTTAATGTAAATACCCAGACAGATTTCCTGGTTTGAAGTATGAAGTAAGTGTATCGTTCTGTACTTTACGCTGTGGTGTTACACTCCAGCACCAGCACGGTGCCCTCTGTGCTGCTCTCTGGGTTATCTGTGCTCTCTGTGGACCAGTTTCCTTTCTTCTTCCGCAGTTCCTTGGTACAACTTTCCATCTGCTTAATTGTTTTTAAAAGTGGAACTCAACAACTGTGAGAAATGTAACACTGTGACTCCATGACCAGCAGGTTGAACTCAGTGATCACCCTGTTTTTGGCATTATTTTCTGTTAGCAGGAGTATACACAGTGCACTGATTTTATAGGATATTTTAAGTGATGACCAGGTAGGTGGCAGACACCTTGAAATGATTTGTTGTTCCATAAGAAAATGTAGGTTGGGGCTTCTATCTGAAATCTGCCCACAAAAGTTGGGGTTTCTCTTGTTGCAGTTGAAGAAGGGAGAACAAGGTGAAAGGCAGTTCCCAGCCTGTACACCAAACTAATGAATGTTGTCCAGCTTTGCAGTTCAAAACAAGAACTTGATCAAATGTGAACCACTATTAACATTCAATTTTTCATTAGCTGATGAACTTAGACTCCCCATTTTTTGTCAAAGAAAATCCAGATATTTTTGGAAGCTGAATGCCACATTGGTGTCAGTTTTAAAACTGTTTAGAGTGAAAGGAAACATGCTGTTCCAATTTAAACAGTTCTTTGTTTTGGAGTTTAAATCAACTGCAATACTTTTCTGTTAAAAGAGGGTCAGAATAAAACCGAAATAGTTTGGAATTAGCTCATGAAAATGTTTATCTTGAAATGTATCAAACAGATGATTGATTTATGTTGGGGTTTTTTTGCTTATTGGAAGTTTTAAGGTTTCAATTCCTCATCCTGATTCAGGGTGGGGAATTTTGCTGGAAATTTTGCTGGTTGCATTTTTGTGGGATTTTTGCAGAGGCAAAATAATTTCCTGTTCAACACATTTCAGAAATAAGAAATAAAAGGGAACACTGTAGATCACATTAGAAATCTATAAAAGCTTTTGGCTTCCAGCTACTTTACCTGTTGAACATGGAATCAGCAAATTGCTAATAGAAATGTAGATTATTTATATATTAGGTTATTTGTGTATCAAAGAGGAACAAGTGGAATAGCATATTTTCATAATGCTTTATGAACAATCTGTTCATCTGAACACTTGGAATCATACTGTCTACTTCAGCTGTTAATATCTAGCAGCAGTGTTCCCATGATAATGCCTTTGGGGAGGAGATGAATGTGGTAGCACATACCCACACAAGGCAGGCCTTAGGTGTGTTCTTAACCAGTGCCCATAATTACCTCCCATTTATTGTGTCACATATTTGCTATGTGATAGTAAAAGTGCTAAATAGGTGTGCCAGTGAATGTGACCCACAATCTTCATATTGAGAAGCAGATACCAGTGAATTACCATTTTTTTAGTTGCTTGTGTCCTCCACTGTAGTAAAACATGAGTGGCTTCTTTGAGTGGAGAGCAAAGTGATCTCTTGGGATGTGTTTGCTACACAAGTGTTTCAGCCTGGTGATTAAAGAGCACAAACTTGGAGAAAACTGAATTCTGTTCCAGTGGAGAGAAACCTTGTCTTTCTGCAGCTCAGCCTCTCTGAGTAGGAAATGGCACAGCAGCACAGTGGCTGCTGTGAGATTAAAACATTGGGTGCTCAGCACTGCTGTTGAGTAAAGTTGGGATGAGGAGCAAATCAACACCTTGGTCTGCAGACAAGCAAAGTGCCTGGGCTTTAACCAGCAGCTTGTGTTTTGGGTGGTGTGGTTTTTTTAACAGCATAAATGGGAAATGAGAGAAAAAGGGATAGAACATTTCAAAGGGGAGACCACAATTTCTCAGTTCCTTTTGATTCTGCTCAGCTGACAGCTCAGTTTCCTTCTTCTCTCTGTGTCTTGGTATCCTGACAGATGTCTTGCTTTTCTCCATCCTATATGGAGTGCTGGCTCCTTCTTCATCCAGAGGCTCTTGAGTAACTCTTGAGTAAGCAGGAAATTGCAGCAACTCTCAAGAGTAAACAATACCTCAGTCTTGGCTTTGTGATAGTCCTGTACAAAGCACCCCTTTAACCTTTAGGTTCATGGGTATTCCTTCACCTTGAGTCATTCTGTCAAATTTCAGTAGACTTGGGCTAAAAGTCATACTACTCTCTGAATCAGCAGAGCAGGAAAATGCATTTCCAAAGGGCCAAAAGTTTCCCTTTTGCATAACTTCCTCTTTTGCTGCATCATGTTTAATTTTTTGTAGTTGAAGATGACTCAGGATAGCTGTAGTAAGGCAGAATTATTTCTTTCAAGGAAGATGACAAATAGTGTAATCTTGTAGCATGTGTAGAAGTCTGTTTAAACCCTCCTCACAACTTACGTGATTTGGCCCTAAATTAATACTAAAACATTTAATTTTAACAATTCCATTATATTTTCAGCTAAATCAGTTCTAGCAGGGGATCAGTGAAGCAGAAAGTGACAGGAGATCACTGCCAAGGGAGGATCCTGCAGTTGGGTGATATGGTCTACACTGGCTGTTGTTTGTATTTTAGCTTCCCCTTCTGCCACCCTGTGCTAAACACAGAATGTTCAATGTTTATAGATACTTAAACATGAAACAGATCTCTCTATAATCTTTGACTGCATCCATCTTCAGCTGAATCCCACTCCTGTAAATCTCTTCACAAATAACTGCATGAGGTACCTGTGTTCTTTCTCATGTTAGGTGGGAGATCAAACTAGGTGATTTTAATAGTCCCTTAGACATCAAATCTGTGAAGTTATGCTCTCCAAGGGGTAGCTGGATTGGCAACATCCTGAACTTAAAATCTATTAGGTACTCAAGCTCAAATTCTCCAAGATTTTCAGATTCTTGACGTGAGTTGAATGGAAGCTGTTGCTAATTGATTGGGGCCAGAGATTCTCAATGTCAGGAGCAGTATAAATATAAATATTTAGCATTGGATTTGGAGTATTAGCCAGGACCTGATACTGTTCATCTGTGTATAAATGGCAAGACTGTACAGTCAAATAGACTGGATTTGACACTCTTTGGGAAAGACAAAGTATGAATCTGAGAGCTGTGGACAAAACCTGATACTGCTGAAAGCTGCCAGTATCAAGTGAGTCCTTTGGTGACATTGTCAATTAATGAAACTCTTCAGCTTTCAACACAACTCTTCCTCTCTGGGCCATTTTAGCTTATGTGACACAGCTGGTGGCTGTGGTGTCTGGGGCTTTGGAATGTGATAAAGTTTACCTCCTTAAAAGAAATTATACTGGAACCAAATCTGAGTCGTATGAGGAGCTCCTTAAAATGTAGCTAAAATTTAATCGTTGTACTTAGGAGTATAAAGCATTTTGAGATGGGCCTCACCTACCTGGTAGGCAAATTGCTGTGTCATGGGAGAGATAACCCTTTCCTTTCAACATCTGCAAATTTGTAATGTATTAAAATAAGGAGACTAATAGTGGTTAACTTTTTTTTTTTAATTTAAAGAAATTCTTTTGAAAAACATATTAAATGAGGTATTTGATTTTTCCCAGTAAGTTCATCATGGATTTGTCTCCTGATCCCCTCTTGACTGTGATGGGCCATTATCCACTTGCCAAGTCCTTGGCTGAGCTTGTGGAGTGCAGAGTGGCCATGAGCCAGAGATCTTCCCAGGAATGTGCCCAGGCTTTTGAACAACCAAGAGCCCTGATTCCATGCTGGGCCTGTGTGAGCTGGCATCTTGTCCCTGTGCTAATCTCGTGGCAGCATGAAAGGTCAAGTCAGTGCAATAAAATTTAGATAATTTACAGTAATGTCACGTGCCAGTGTCATAAAGCCCTGCATTAGAACAGAGTGAAGGATGAAGGAGATGAAGAAGAGAAACTGTTTCATGGGAGTTGTTTCAGTAGTTAAAAGTAATTTAGTTTAAAAAAAAAATTCACTCTGAAACTGAGAATGCATTTGACATTTGTGCAATTAAAATTCTCTCCTCTTCCCTCTAGTTGAATGATTTTTATTCTAGAATATCTTCCAACTGCTCTCAGATCAGCACTGATGGCAATTTTACTGTGACAAATCTTTTTATTAGTAGTATACATCAGCTCAACTGAATGGGTTGGCTTAAAATGGCATTACAGTGGGACTGTGTCATTTGCACTGTTTGAGCTGTTCCTGTCTCTTCAATTGAGCTACATTTATGATGATCCTTTAAATTGACCCAATTGCTTTAACTGAAAGGAGATGTGATGGCTTAAATCAAGGATATTTCCCCCCCAGCCATTATCACACTGCTCTGCAACAGGGCACCCCAGTCCTTTATTGCTGCTTGCACAAAGCCATAGGAAAAGCCATCAGTGATGCCAGTAACAGGAAGTTTTCTCCCCAGCAGTACATAGCTTTGGTCAGTTTTAAAAGACAGTTGGGAACTTCCTTGTGTAGGAACAATCCTGGTTAATTTTCTTCTCAATCCTGCTTTTAATTCTTGAACATTTTTACCTGAATGGTTGCACCATGCCCTCCCCTCTGCAAGTAGAAAATGTCCCTCTGTCCAGGCAAGAGGACTGAGTGTTACTGAAACAGCTGAAGTAGATGGATTTTACTTTTACTTTAGGTGTATGTTGTCTTAGATCCAGATATACAGCGTGGTCTCCTTTACTATCTCCCTGAGGCTACAGGTGCTTTTATGAAAAAATAGCCTATGACCTGGTCTCCTATGGCTGTGGGGAATATGAACCTGCCTTTTTTTCATCCTGTCTTATTATGCTGTGCCTGACAGCAAAGAAGCTCCAAACTTCTAATCTTAAAACTCAAAAACTGAAAGGAGAGCAAAAAAAGAAATTACTGTCTAGTACTGATGTCTAGTCCTCAAGTGCATGGCGTGGTTAGCAGCATTTCTATCATTAAACTTCAGCTTGAGCAAAAACCTGTGGCAGGTTACTCCACGATCATCAACTAACTCCTATAGGCTCTGACCTTGTGCCAGGCCTGTTTGGTCCCTTAATATAAGCCACTAAACATGCTTTTACTGCTAGAAAAGAAAGTTCAGCATCCTGCCCAGTGTCCTTCACTTATGTAGAGAACTGGTGCAGTGTGCTTTGTAAAACAGAAAAATTCCATTTCTGGTTATTAACACTGTGGTTCATGCAGAATTGTAAAAGTTTATGTCCCTCAAGCCTGCCTTCTTTCTGAGCAGTGTTGCTGCACTGAAGAATGTTGTTGCCTCTTGCCTTTACCAGGTGGGGGAAAAGTTGCTCTGTAATCGTGAGCAAGAATTGAATTGTGCAGCAGCCACTCAGGATTAATGAAGTGTCCAACTCCTACAGAAGGTGACACTGTTCCTTTGGAAATGTAAATGGGTGACGGTGCTCTGAAAAATCCATTTGAAACTGGCACTCTTCTGGAGGCCTGGAGCTGTATTTACTGGTATTTATGCTCTAAAATGACTATTAGAGTAGGTCCCAAAGAATTTATTAACAGAGACCAAACAGAGGAGATGGACAACAGGTAGAAATGGGAGGTGAGACATGCAGAGGCTGAGATTGAGCTCTGGTAGTTTTTAGTGTTGCAGTTCAGATCCACTCTCATTCCTGGCAGGAGGCAGTGTGGTAGAGCCAAGAAAAAAACATCCTTTTTATTTCTTTCCTTTTGATATTTTTCCTTCTATTTATTCTATTGTTCCCAGGAAGTGAAAGTCCCTGGCAGGGTAGGTGGGCAGAAGGTCAGGAAGAGTCTGCTTTGCATTTTAATTCCCATTAACATTTGCTCTACATGAGAAACCATTCCCATGTTAATGTACCACAGAGAAGCATTGTTACTTTCAGTTATTCATTTCCCTGTCTTCCATACTGGATGTGTACCTTCCTGGCCAGCTTTCCAGTTTGATTGTTAATCTTCCATAACATGCAAACCAGTGATAACTGACATGGAATTACTGATAAGGATTTCTGTGAACCTTGGGTAGGGTGTGAGTGACATCAGCCCAAATGCCTTCACCTTTCAGCAGATAAAGGTTGGCTTTGTGTTTCCTGAGTTTTTCACCATTATTTTGAAGTTTCTAGAGAGAAGCCTGTATTAATGTATCTGTTTAAAGGAGAGAACTGCTTGACACTGCAGAGATGCTCTAAGTCTTCCCTAGGGTTTGCATGCTCTCTGTTGCTGTTTGAGGAACATTACTGCAGCATCAGTTGATGCCTCAAGATAGTATTTTTTATATTTTTCTGATCCTGTACTGCATTAGTGTATAATTCTGAACTTCATATAGAGTGTTAGCAAACTCTCTTCATGTTTTGGTCAGACAAAACAATCCTTCCAAGCCTGAGAACCAAGGACACTCTACAGCCTCAGGCCTGTATAAACAAAAGTAAACTGGGAGAATATGACTTCATTACCTGAAGCTGTAATTGGACAATTAACCTCTGATGTCTAAGTACACCAAACTTATATCTGCAAAAAAAACTCGTGAGCATAGTCCATTGTGGGTGTACCCTCCACGAGGCTTTGCACTGCCCAAGGTGTATCTGTTGAAGGCCTTTAATAAATACCCGCTTTATTCTCTTAACTCTGTCTAGCCTCTGTTCTAGGTAGCCATTTCAAGGCATTATCAGCAATTATTTTTACTGCTGGGTAAAGCCAGCATGAGGCAGCTTTATTTTTAGTTTCTGTAGTGGAGTAGGAGTTGATTTAGACTTAAACTCAAGACCAAAACTCCAGCTGGTCTTTTTCAGCAGGCTTCTTTAACATCATCTGAGGATTTTGGGGAAGGGACAGACAGGAATTTCCCTGTCTCTGTTTTGCAGCCAAGTTTTAGGCTTTCTGTTTCAGCTGTAATGGATGATGTGCAGGAAGCCCAAGATACATGGCACTGAACTTTTATTTCTTCTAAAGGCATTATCAGTTTCAAGGATGGCTTTTTCAATAGCAATGTTCTTTTCCAGAGGGGAGATTGTAATAGAAAGTACTAAGTATTAGAGCAGATTTAATGCTGCTCAGAGCTTCCCCTGTTGAATACCTTCCCTTAATTGAAGATCATGTATTTAAAACTAGTCATTTAAATGCAAGTTCTGCTGCCCAGATTGCCCTTAATACCAGAATTGTGTTTATCCAAAGACAGACTGGAGTGATGGGTGTGAGTGAAAGCTGTGGCAAGGGCTCCTGTCAATGACACCCTAAAGTGATCAGGAGAAAGCCCCACTAATTTGTAGGTTTTAGACTCCAACAGATCCCTTTTCTGCTGTGAAGCTGTAACAAGCATCTCTAATCTTTTCCCATGGGTTTTTGCATTGTATTTAGGTACTAGAGGATTAAGTAAATCGTGTGCCCATTCACAGTGGTCTGGTGATTTCTGCAGTGCTGTATCTCACCAGCAGAGCCTCCAGCATCCAAGGATCCTGCATCCAAGGGAGTGCTGCTGCATTTGACAGTCAGGAGAAGCCACAGAGCACAGTGAGTCTGGATTAGTGACAGGTCACAGGTTATTGTCCTCAACATTTGCTTGTGGCTAAGTGGGATGACAGTGCTGGCTGGGATGGACATGCTGGCTCTTGTGGTTTCTCTGGGATGAGTTTTGTGGAGAAAATTGTGTTTCCCAACATTTGCTGCTGAGTACTTCCCCTTGTGAGGGAGAAGTGCCTGTTGCTGGGTCACCAGAGCCCCGGGTCACACAGGGCTGCCTGCAGAGTGTTTTCAGTGGGCTGTCACTGAAGGGCGGAGCTGGGATGTCCAGGGAAAGGTGAGCCAAGGAACAGGGGTGCTCCCCAAAATCAGTGTGTCAGACCTCTTTCAGCAGCAAGTCCAAAGAAAACCCTCACACCCAGACAGTCTGAGGTGGGTATTTCCACCCTCAGCCAGAACAGGAGCACAAGAATCATCTCAATGTGCTCTGTTTCCTAGGACAGAGCTCAGAAAGGCAAAGCCATATTAAAGCAGGAGCCCTGAAGACAGGAGGGCCAAGAGCTGATGTGTCCCTCCAGCCGTTGCTTCTTGTGTTTGTTCTGCAGGGTGGAGTTCCATAACTTTCCTGCTGCATTGAAGGGTATTTAGCAATATGTAACAAAGTTGGCTTGGTCAGGACCTTTGTGTCCTATTCTGACTCAAAATGAGTTGTTTAGGGTTGGGGTGGTTGCTGGAATACACACTGTCAGTGTAGTGATTTATGAAGCTGTAAATCTTCTAGCTCTGTGAAGACAGATCCTGCTTGATAAAAAACACAACTTGAAGACTCCCTGATTTAAAAGTAATAATTCACTGTAGAGTCCCTGCTACATGAAACATATCATCATACATGGCTTCACTCCAGCCAGCAGATGCTCACTAATCCCTTCCACTTCCCTGCTGGGATGGGAGAAGACTTGTAATAAAGGTAAATTTACCTTTATTATTACCATGGGTTGAGACAAGAGCAGTTTAATAATTGAAATAAAATATAATTATAATAACATAATTGTAGTGCAAAGAGAGACAAAAAAAAAAAAAGAGAGACACAGAGCAATATATCAGCTACTAGAGAGAAAAGAAATAAAAGTGTATTTAAAAAAATAAATACTTAAGAGCCCTATCCCAGGACACATAGCAACATTAGACCACTCCAGTCTGGTCTGAGGGAGAGTAAGTTATTTGTATAGAATTCAACTACTTAAGTGTTTTGGGCACTGTGTCTTCTAACAGGGATCTCTCCTATTCAGTATGGGAACAGTCTGCTCTCAGAGCAGAAGCAGATCCTTGCAGAAACAGATCTTTTTCAGGAAAGCTTATTTATCTGATCCAGAAAGGAATTGGACCTGGAAAAACATCACCAAGAAACCAGTAGTCAGTCCTGTTATCTTGGCCATGGCTCTCTCCTGCAGCCCACATCCACTGTTCCCATGTGCTATGGGAGCAGTAGCTTCTTGTTGGCCATCACATGGGTGCTGCTTCCTGTAGTTTCACATAACTTTGGAAAGGTTCCACTTTTATTCTCAGGGATAATTCTACCGAATCTCAAAATCTTACTTTTTTTTTTTTTTACTTTTTTTTTTTCCTTCTTTTTTCTTTAGGACAGAATTTTTGTTTTCTGGCCAGCTGCATTTTTACATTCAGAAGTGCAAACCCTTTGCCTTGTTTAAATAAGAGTAAATGCAAACCTTCCAATGGCTTGGCAGCCCTGCAGTCTGTGTCTTGGATACAATAGGCAGCTTGTGTTCAGTTCAGAAGTTAATGGACATCTGGGGCTGTTTCTAGGTTGCTGTCAGACAGAAAGCTATTTGTGGACGTTTTGGCCTTATAGGAAAGGTTTAAATTAAAAAGGGGGGGTGGGGTTCCTCTCAAGATCTTTTCCCTGAAACAGAATAGTTTTATTCTGTGCTCCAGTTATTGCTATTTTTCATCTGCTTTCCTTTTCCAGGATATTTTCCAATGAGCAAAAGGAGCACATTTGCAAACATGCTCAAGACTTTGCTAAACCACATGTAATTTAAAGAGGAAATTAGTATTTTGTTGAATAAATGAGAGTAGATAAGCTCCTATTTGGGAACTAAAGAGCTCCAAACTTCTACAGGGCATCTCCTGCCCCAGGCAGGGTAGCTGCTAGAGGAGCTTATTATGTTAAGGGATGCTGAAATGTTTTGATGATGAGCCAAAAAATGGGTGTTCTTTAAATGCTGTTATCCATTCTGGTGCCATAGACCTGCTCGCTGGAGGAAGATGGAAATAGTTTGAATGTGAGGCTGGAGTTTTGTTTTGATCTTGTGTTTGAATTGCTGTGTAATTGCCCCTGTGTTGTTGATTTGTGGCTGAAGGTTGCCCGAAGTCTGAACAAACCTGTTGAGGTAATTTGGGCTGTTTTTATTCTGCTGGCCCATGCTGGGTGCCTGAGTGCCTCCAAAAAAAGCCATTCCTTGGCTGGAAAGGCAGCAGCTGCACAAAGGGCACAGTTCAGATGTGGAGCTGATGGATTTGTGCCAACCTTCACTACTGCCAAAGCTGAACCACTGAATGACAAGTGTGTCACAGTTCAGCCAAACTGTCCTGCACCCAGCCAAGGCTTTGTAGTCTCATTACACTTAACAAGTTCGTTCATGTGTTTGTGGACGAGTTCAGAGGTGCACATGCCTTCTGACAGATCAACAATGAAATGGAAAGATTCTCTGCAGATTGTGGCTCTTCAGTTCTAAAATCAACCACTGCTTTCAATATTCAATCTCTTTCGTATTGGTAAACAAAAGAAGGACTGGAATTGATTTGAGGAATTGACTTTCAGAGCAGTCTGTCACAAGGGATGAGAAGTGGCTCAGTGAAAGTGAAGCACTTCTGCAGAGAGCTCACACACAAAAATAATAAAGGAAATTATTGTAGTGCAGAGATAAGGTATATCTGAACCAGGGATATCTTAGTTTTATCTAATTAATTCTTGTTAATGACAGTACAGCAAAGTCATTTTACATTCCCTGCAAGTAGATATTTATCTACCACATGTAGGAGACACATCAGATGGCAAAATCCAAGTTGTGGATTTCCAGGAGATTTGATTAAAGCCAAGTTCCCCTTCACTGTACTGAAAGTTCTGTTTTAGTCTGAACTTGTGTAACTGTGTTTGTAGGCAGTGCATTCAAATCTGTAGGTACTAGTGCATATGTGGCTTATGGTGCCCAGGATCACAGCTGCAAAGCATTACTTGAAATGTTTCCAAAAAACCTGATTCCTACCTGTATGTTCAGTACATTCCTTTTGCTTTTGTTTAGAATAGGGAAGTAATTAAAGTTGGAAGCATATGAGTTAGAAGGACAAAAGTGTTAGTCATAAATGGAGGGGATTTTCCCAGCTCAGCATAAGGTTGGTCTAAATCTGATCATTTTGTCCAATGCTGGACATTCTTGCTGGATGAGTTCTCAAGTGGGGGATTTTTCCTCAAGAGTTTTGTTCAGCAGAGGCACTCCAGGCCTGGGGAACATGGTGTTATCAGCCCCTGTAACTAAGCCTCAGCAAAGACAGAAACAAAAAGAGATTGTCTGCTACAAAATGTATGTCCATCTCTGAAATACAGTAGGGAAGAAATCCTTCTCTTTTAGGTTTTCCCTATTTATAGCTGTACTTAGCCCTTTCACTAGAGCAGATTAACCACAAGTGCTTGAGGTAAGTATTTTGGGAAATCTCTTACTTAGGCCATGTGCTAACTCCATCAGGATCTGAATACAATTTCATTCAAGCAGATATTCCAGTTGGCAGCACTTCTGCCTCTCTGCTAATAAATGTGTCTCGTCCTTCTTCCAGGATTCAAACCTCACAGTACACACGGATAACCCAGACCTGACACCATGTTTCCAGAACACCATCCTGGCGTGGATCCCCAGCATTTACCTGTGGAGTGCTTTACCCTTTTACCTTCTCTACCTGAAGCGTAACAAACGAGGTTACATCGTGCTCTCCGTGCTGAGCAGGTTCAAGATGGTGAGAGCTCTTTGCAGTGTCTCAAATGCCATGTAGACTTCATTTTTATTTGTTCAGCATCCAAGGAGCTGCTGCAGTAGGGTTTAGACTAATTTCCCTCTGATTTATCATACTGAAGAGCATGCTCATAGGAACAAACAGTGTACATACAGATCTCTGAGGAAGGAAATCCATCCTAGGAGCCCACCCTTCTGGGTGGAGGGAAGAACTGATTGCTCTGCATTGAGCAGTCCCCCTTTGTGAGCCAAAACTGTGCTGCTTCACCCTTAATTAATGTTTAATTAAACCACTGAAAGCTGCAAAACAAAGATGTTAAGGTAGGTCTAGTGGGAATTGTATCTCTTTGTGAGAGTACTCCTGAGAAGGGTTTTTTCAAGCTGCTCTCCCCATGCAATAGCAACATGATTTCATCTGCACCTTGTGCTTAAAATGTTCCTGGTATCAGCACCCCCTCGGGTCTGTGAGTGGCTGGATCTAAGAAAAGCAAGAAAGTTGCTTTCCATAGGCCATTAAATAACTCAGGTTATTCCTGGAGAGAAAAAATATACCAGGCTTCTGCTTCAGGGCACGTCTGCCTTTACTCTGGATGCTGCCTGTGTTTCCAATCAGAACTCAATAGGGGGAAAATCCAGGCAAATATGTTAGTTATTCTGCTGATTGTGATTGCAAATCCCTCAGAAAGCAGTTGAGATGAAATCCTTGGTTTGAATGCAGTGGGACAGTTCATCAGACTGCAGCTGATCAGTGCTGTGATTGTGTTTACACATCTTTGTTTTGCTGAGAATCTGTGAATCAGAATGGTTTTGTTTTTAGCTCTCTGACTGCCCCTGGAGAGGAGTTTACCAAATGCTGTTTCTGTTTGCCTCCTCTCAGCTGTTTGGTGTCCTGCTGTGGTGTGTGAGCTGGGCAGATCTCTTCTACTCCTTCCACGAGCTCCTGCAGAACAGAACCCCTCCACCAGTCTATTTTATAACTCCACTGGTCGTTGGCATCACTGTGGTTTGTAGCTGCTTCTGTTCACTATGACCAGTGACTTTTTCTTAGATTGATGAAGGATGAAGAGCCCCTTTGCCTTCACTGCCTTATCTGGACCTCTTCTAACTGAATTATTAGTATTTGTGTCACTGAAGCAAATTTTGCTACCAAAAAGGCAGGAGTCACAAATCTCTCAAGTAGATTCAGCTTTGTAAATGAAAATATTTATAATGGAGAGATTGTTCTGCCTTCCATCCTGCTTTCACCTTTTTCCCCTGACTTGTGATCCAGGTCTGGAGAGAATTTGAATAGGACTTTGCCTAAACAGAGAGATACAACAGAGCATGGCTTGTGCATTGTTCAATATAGTACTGGACTTTGTAAAACTATGTCTGTTATCTGGTGGTTGTTCCTCCATTGAACAAAACAAGTTGGCTTTGGCTAGGATGACAAACAGGCTGGTGGCTGTTGTATGAAAAATAAAGCAGTAGTATTTCCCCATTGAGTTTTTTTTAATTCCCTTGGTTAGTTTTTTTAAAAAATCTCATTTTCTAGACAAGTCATGATGGTCCATCTGGATTGGAGAAATGGCAGCTCCTACATTTGTTTAAAATGTTTGTAGCTAATATTTAATTGTTCCCAGCCCTATGTACAAAGATTTAAAAATTGAATTCTGAAGTTGGGGCTCTGAAAACACCAAAACAAATTATTTTGCAGTTTTTTGCTGCTCTCCTTAGATGATGGAGGTTTTGCCATTGGCTGCTGTGAAGTCATGATGGGACTCATTTCAAAGAGGTCCTGCTGTTTTGTTGTCCTTCCAGTCACTGGTGGCTCTAAGAACTCCCAGCTGAGAGTGCAAAGAGGGGGAGCACTGGGATGGGGTTGTGTTCATGTGTTCCTGTACTTACTTCTACAGCTCTTAGCCACGATGCTTATCCAGTATGAAAGGCTGAGAGGAGTCCAGTCCTCTGGAGTGCTCATTATCTTCTGGTTTCTGTCTGTGCTTTGTGCCGTGGGGCCCTTCCGGTCAAAGATCATGACTACAACAGCACAGGTAACGAGCCATCCTTGTTAGCACTGGGAGAGGAGGAAATGTAGCATCCACATCTGTGTGAAAAGAGTGAATCACCCGAGTTTGGAGTCAGATCTGAGCCCAGGTTTTGCCAGAGAGAGAGAGAGAGGAGTGTGGTTCTGTTGTCTTGACTGAGACGTGTGTAACTGGAAGGGAACTGGATGTCTCAGGC
The DNA here is from genome assembly GCA_024734555.1 of Trochalopteron elliotii. Taxonomy (NCBI): domain Eukaryota; kingdom Metazoa; phylum Chordata; class Aves; order Passeriformes; family Leiothrichidae; genus Trochalopteron; species Trochalopteron elliotii. The sequence goes on along the minus strand of JANPWX010000467.1, from coordinate 526,049 downwards.
AGTGTCAAAAAGCAGATTTTGCTTAGCCCAGGGCTGTACTGGTAACCTGATAGACATAAGAGAGATAGGCATCAACCCCGTGTATATGTGAACAGACTCCTGTCTTTTTTTATCTCTTTCCCTTTTGCAGCCTTTTGTGAAAATGGGGATGGGTAGTAATCAGAGAGGACACATTTTAATATGTAAAGTTCCTTTTCTACTTAGGCAGCTCGGCCACATTAGGCAACTCCATGGGCTTCCTTGTATCAGTGCCTGATGTGCTGAGGATGGCATTTTGACTCCACTGGAGCTGGAAATAGAGAGCAAGTTGGAGAGAGAGGAAAAAAACCTGGGCTGGTGTGATTCCTGTTTGAAAACATAGCATGTTCTCCCACAGTAAGAACCTTGTTGAGTTTTTCACAGAAACAAATTTCGCTAAGTAGGGCAAGGCAGATTGCTCCAGTGATTAGATCATCAAAGCCTGGGAGAGAAAAAGAGTGCTTGAAAAACATTAGGATTATTGCTTCTCCTCAGTGAAATCAGTGTTGATTCTGTTTGGTGATTTCTTGTTTTTATTCTTGCTTCTTTGTAATATTAGCAGCATTATCCTGTTCGCAAGGATTTTCCTGTAGCAGGCTGTTGTAAATATTCCAGAGATTGAATTGAACCTTCACTGAGAGCCTGGGCAGAACGTTGTCAGATAATAGCTGCAATCTGCTGAGACCGTTTCAAACACCACTTGGAGGCAGCTTTAATAAGTGAAAATATTGGACTATCAATGTTTGAATCTGTAATCATCTTGAAATTGTGGGTGCAGAGCCTTAGAACCAGTCTGGGTAACATTTCTCCTCCTGTGACTGCCCAGAACCAAATACTCCTTCTCTTGCTCTTAAGGTTTAAACATTTTAAGTGAGTGATGAGAATATTCAGAATGAGAACAGCATTAGGGCATGAAAGAGCTGTATAAAGAACATACCCTCACAGCTAGAAGTTTTAGCTAAACTGCAGACTCATGATTAGGAAAGGAAATATCTCTAGATGGAACTCTCATTATGCAATGCAGTGGTTTTTCTGCAGCTTCTTCTGAAAGTATTTAATGCTCACTGTTTGTCAGTGACAAGATATTAAAGTAAAAGGATGTTCTCTGATCTGGGTTGACAACTCCTATGCTTAAGGCATGATTGTGCAAGAACCCCCAGAGGTAATTTAAAAGGATGTTATGTAGACCTGATTCCAGAGGGTGTCTGCATGCAGTGAAGATGTATAAGCACTTTGAACTTGACATTATTTAATGAAAAGCTTGGAGATAAGCATGTTCTTAGGCACTTGTCAGAGTATGAGCTTACTTCTGTGAGATAATTCCTGCTAGGAACTGCTTTGCAGTATTCAACTGTAGAGGAAGAAAGGAATTGCCAAAAGAAGCAGTGAAAAAGGAAAGAGAGAGTATGGGGAGCTTGGAAGTACAATAAAACAATCATTTACAGTGTTTCTTTTCCCTCTAGGGCCATGTAAATGAAAGGTTCAGGTTTACCACATTTTACATCTACTTTGCTTTGATAAGCATTGAGTTGATACTTTCATGTTTTAAAGAGAAGCCTCCATTTTTTTCTCCTGTTAATACAGATGCTGTAAGTATTTTTCACTTTGCTTTGTTTGGATTTTACAGACTATATGGTGTTTTGAGAGTTGCACTGAGAGTACTTGTCATTGAAAGCAGCTTTGGATTGTCATAGAGATGGCAGTACTTAGTGACCCTTTTATGAACCACTGGGTATGGAGATTAATATTGGGGTTTGGAGTCTTTTTCCATTATCTGTGTCATCAGAGATGCTTGAAGCTGTGTAGTGAAAGCAGCTCTCCTGCTTGCTGCTTCACAGCAGTGTAAATTATATTTCTGAGCATTGAAGTGTAATAATAATTGTTTCAAGAGGGTTTTTTGAGGATATGGGGCTCTACTTGCTTAACATTCATCTCAAATTAACGGAAGTCTATGAGGTTTGTCTTAATAAACGAGTTCTATATGTGTTGAGAACAGATATGAAAAAACATTAATAACAGAAGGTATTAGTGGTGTCACAGGTTAAATTTCTTCTCCAATTCAGAAATAGTCTCTATGATTGGATTTATGTTTGAACCAAGCTGAGAGAGAAGTTGAGTTCATGTCCTAAAATGAACATCACAGAAACTGCAGAATGACATTTCACTTTATAGGTGTCATTTAAAGGCAGTATATGAAGCAATTTTTAGATGTAAAAGGAGTTCAGTGTGACATGGGAAATTAAAGAAATCAATTTTATGTCTCACTAGGATATAGATACGTACAGGTAATATACCATATAATATGCCAAAAATATCAAAATAGACTGTTGTCGTATTAAAGTAATGGTAAATGTCTTGCTTTATTTCTTTTTGGTTTTTCCTCCCATAAATTCATTACAGAATCCATGTCCAGAGTTAAATTCAGGCTTCCTGTCAAGATTGACATTTTGGTGGTTTACAAGGTGAGTTTTCTCTTCAAGCTGAGAAACCCAAAACCTGCTTGTGATCTGTGTTCCACAGAGTGAGCAGTACAGAGATTTTCCTTCTGTGAATAGTTGATGTTGGGTGCTCTTTCATCCACGATGGTGTCAGCACTTTGAGCATTGCCTTTTTGGAAACACAGAGCCCAAACTTTTTCTCTGCAAAGTATGGCAGCAGCAGTGTCATGACAAATAGGATGTGCAGCCTGGCTGTGCTCAGCACTTGCTGGAATATAAACTAAGATGTAGCTCTGTGCTCCACAAAATAAATTGTGTCAGCCTTTCACCCAGCTGTGGGTGCATTTTGTTTCCTGTTGAGGTTCATGGGTGAATGGTTTTTTATAAGGACATTTTCTGTGCAAAAGGGAAGGTAAACTGGGTTATGCATAATAAAGTGATTGCCACCAGCTGAGGCCACAGACAAAAGGTATGTGTATCAAAGATGCAAATTTGAGATTGGGCCTGCTACTCCATGATAAAGAAGTGGAACAGCTGTCAAAGGTTGTGTTAAGACCCAGTTTTCTCACAGTGGTTGAGTTCTTCATTCTTCCACCCATGAAACTTTATTGTCCTGGTAACAGCCCTGTAAAGTTTTTTTAGTGAGAGGATGAGAACTTTCTAAACTTCCAGAATGTTCAGCTTCCCCAGTGAGGTTCTTGGCAACTAGGATGTTTGTATCCCTTGACAAAATTCCCCTTACAGTTGAGGAACTGTAGTTTTCAGAAAAATCTGATTTTTCTTTAACTCCAGTGAGTTCCACTTTTGCTTTTTGTTCACCTCTGACAGTTATTCCAGATTGACTTTATTATTTTCACTTGTAAAGCTTCAAACTGTTTCCATTTGACACCACAATTTCATCCAAATGCTTCTGGTAGTTGGTTTTTATTGTCCTTTTTTTTTTCTGAAGTGGTGTTTTCAATAAAATACATGTAATTAGAAATACATCATGTCCTGTCCTTAATTTCAAACATCAATAAAAAGAACAAAGGGTGATAATTATTCTCCCATTTCCCTTCCTGTGGAGTATCTTCTTGCTTTTGTTAGCTTAATAGTCCTAGAGTTACTGGCAATGCTTTAAGTACTGTTTTCCAGACTGAATTGGACTGTTTTTCTCCATGTGCAGCATGGCAATTCATGGGTACAAAAGGCCTCTGGAAGAGAAAGATTTGTGGTCACTGAACGAAGATGACACTTCAAAAGCTGTCGTGCAACAACTGAGTAAAGAGTGGGACAGAGAAAAAGCAGAGTGCAAACAGTAAGTGCACGAACAAGTTTGCAAACTTGAGAGATTTATCTGAGTCCTTTCAACACTCAAGTTGCCCATCCATGAAAATGAGCCAACTAAAAATGCACCTGCCACTTCAACCTTTCTGTTCTTCACTCGTTAATAGTCAAACTTTCTTATTTTAATATGTCTCAGCAGAGGCAAGCAGGAGCCCTGTAGGGCTTGTGTGACATCAACACACTTTTTAGGTGCTTAAAATCTCTGTGGGCAGGTGGTGCCACTTCCCATGTGGAGAAGGGCTGGAGATGTGTGAGGTGAGGAGAAGCTGTTGAGTTGGTTGGGTTGTAGAAAATTAACAACTTTTCACCACTGAGCTGGTGGTTCTCTAAATGCATAATTGCATCCCTCCCAGGCATGTTGGAGCACAGCTACTGGGCACATAAAGCAAAAGGAATTTCTCATCATCTCCATCATGAGTTTTTTGGCCTGGCGTTATTTTTAGCCTTAAGGCTGTCACCAGTGAGCAAGTTTTCACTTCCCAGTAGTGAAGATAAGAAACTCAAAACATGTGAAAGGCAGGAGGGGAAGAGACATTCCATTTCATTGCTGAGACTCTAGTGCTGTTCCCTAGAAAACTAGCAACAAAATTGTCCTAGTCTCTGATGGAAATGGGAGGAGGGTCAGAACTTGCCTACAGTTATACCCCTGCTTGAGAGGATTTCCTTCTTATTGCATGTTCTGTCCTAATCTAATCTTAAAAAATTGTCTATTGTGCAACTCTATGTCCTTCTCACACTGTTTGGTGTCCAAAATGTTTCCAAGCAAATAGATGTGATAATACTGTGTTTCAAATGAAATATGTCAATAAGGAGGAGGCCTGTGCTTCCATTTCCTTTCATTGTGGAGATTTCTTCTCCATGTGGAGGCTTTCCTCTGTTCTCTTTTGTGCATGTCCTTGCCAGTTTGGAAAGACCCTATTATTTGATAATACTAGGAGAGAATTGTAATTTTCTTGGCAAGGCTAAATATGATGTGGAGAGTTCCACTTTGCAGCTAAAATCTGAACTATTTCCAGTGCTAACACCCACAGCTGTCCACTATTGCTCTGTGTGGATGTGTTACAGTTCTAATTCAGGGTTTGTTTTGGGGTTTTTTTTCATTGTCTTAATGTCTCTATTTTTATGGTGTCAGATAATGTGCATTGTCTGGGTTCTGGTCTTTCTGCACAGACATAGATCTTACTCCCTCAGACTGTTTTACAGTAAGAGCACAGCCTCATGCAAGAGTGCCTGGGGTCCAGGAAAACTTTTACTAGGAAACCAGAAACGGTGCCTGGAGTTTTGTCAGGGGATTCATTGTGTTTTGGAAACTGTTCATATAAACTGGGGCCAGTTGGCAGTGAATTTAGCCATAAATTATGAGTCATATTTAGCTCAGGTAAAATTTTGTGGTAACTGTATTAATGATTCTAAGATGGGGAAAAGAGCAAAAACAAAGCAAATCACTGTACTCCAAATTGCTGGGTTTCATGGAATTCTAAAAGCCCTGCTTATTCTTCAGTCATAAGTAGATATTCTTTATTACTTCCTGTCAAATAACATTAGTGGTAGTTGCTTGTGAGACATTGTAAATACTTTTTTTTCCTTTTAATTCTCATTAAATCTGCTCTGAGCAAGCTTTTATAACATTAAACATGCTGTGTCAATTTGTACACGTGTTGAAAGTGTGATGAAAAATATTTGTAGTGTACATAGTAGTAATTTATTTTAAAAAACTTAATCAGTTGCAGCTCTGACATAGCTAAAGCTTTAAACTTGTTTTGTGGTAATGATTATCACATTTCTGTCATTCCCAAACCTTTTTTGCTTCACAGCTGTCTTGTGAGTTACTGTTAAATAATCACTAAAAATTAGTTTGTTTCTAATGAGTTACAAGAGAGACCAGCGTGGATTTAAAATGTTACTATAGATAACACACAAAAAATCACACAAAGAATATTTTTCCTTTCTCTTGCTCTCCTTGCTTATATGGCTCAAGTTTCTACTCACTCTACTGATAAGTGCAGTCTCTTCTGCAAAAATTAGGGCTGTGCTGAATGGAGAAGAGAGAGCTGGAATGCGTTTTCCCTCATTTTTAGTTAGTTTCTCATTTTAGAGACTGTCTTTATGAAGATGTATTGAAGATGCAGGGCCTTGTCAGCATCATTGAGAAACTCTGTGTGTTCCCATGAGATAAATCATTACCTATCATCTGCCCTGCTATAAATAATGGCAACCAGATACAGGCTCTTTGCTTTGATAAAAAAGCTGGGTGTGAGCAGTCCCACAGACTGCTGAAAACCTGACCTCACCTAACTACAGGTAGTAAACACTAAAAGTGTATTTTTTCCCTTTGGGACTCTTAGCTGCAAGAGAACCATTGCTTTGCTGTTAGCTCAGTGTAATAAACATTTTTAATAGCACAAAGTCAGGGGCAAGCAGTCTTGTTTCTTCAAATCCTTCAATGAGTTTAACAGTCTGGTTGCCAGAAAAACAAGGCTTTGCTCATAAACTCTCCAGGTTTGTACTGGAAGACAAAGGCAACACTGTTTGTTCTTGTCTGGGGGGAAAAAAATTGTCTGATTTAAGTTCTCCCTCTGCCCTCAAGCTTTATTGCAAAGACTTTAGGATTTGCAAATGATTTTTTCTGAAAGGATGTGGACAAGTTCATACATGTGGACTGTTAGCCACAGTGATCATAGTAATGCTTGCAGGCTGTTGGGATTATTTGACTCTGCAGCTAGTCAGCTCTAAAAATCTGCACAGTCTTTATGAAAATCATAAATTCTACCTTGGTAGTACTTACAAGTTATTTTTCAAATGCCTTCTGGTAGATATTCATTGTTTCTAAGGTGTCTTTTCCATCTGTTTTTTCTTGTAAGGCTTATGTGGCCCAGAATAATTTCCTTCTCCCTGTTCCACCTGGACTTAACTTTCCTGTCTGACATTCAGGAAATGTTTCTCTAGTCCCATAGCCCCTAGGAAACAACAGCAATTTAATACTTTCTGGTGGAAGAGTTGCCAGGCTGATGTTTGAGAGCAATTCATGGAGGAAATAATTTCCCAGACCCTTTGTTGATGGGCAACAGAAATCAGGCACCTAAACCCCAAAGGGGCTTCTACAAAACATACCTGGAGAGCAGTTTGGGCATGTTGGGCCCATGTTTCATCAGTCAGTCTAAAAGAGCATGTGGAAGAGTCACTTTTATTGGCTTACTTGGTAGAGGGAGAGAGTATGAAAAAAGTATGAAAGAAATCCTGGAATCCTGGAATCATTAAGGTTGAAAAAAAACCCTATGATTAAAGAGTCCAATGGTTAACAAAATGGTTGCAGACAAACAGGGTTTAAATACCTTAATTGTTAACTGTGTAAAATTTAGATAGCTAAACCCAAGGTTTCTGTCCTGCAAGAATCTGGACAGCTGTGGTCCAGATCTTGGGGATGGCCCAGCTTTGGAGGTCCTGTGGTTTGTACTCAATTTCAGGTTTCCAGGAATGCAAAGTTTTGTATTTTGAGAGTGCTGTACCTGCTGCCATGCCTGTCTCCCCAGGGGGATTCAGTCTTCTCTGGAAGCAGCTGTGTAATCTATAAGGGTGAAGGTTTAGCACAGCTACTGATTGAACAACAAACACAGGCTCAGAAGGGGTAGGTGAGGGTGCCTTGTATGGGATGTCCATAGCACTTCTTTGAGGATTCCTGTACAAGAAATTGGAGATCCAAAGTCAAGTCTGTCCTCTAAGGAAGTCCAGCCTTGCTCTCCTCCTCCTTTGGGTCACATTCTCATCCCATGGTGATTGATTTTCTGGCCTGTGGATTGTGCCCCTAAAGTACTGCAGAAACAAAAGGAAAGAAAACAAGACTCAATTGCATAAGAGTGGCTGATCCTGAGAAAACCTTGATGGTGTTGGAAGTCTTGCTGTTGGTCAATAGCAGAGGAAGGTGCAGACTTTGGGGTGTTCCTGCAGTGCTGTTCACACAGGGCAGTCATTCTCACTGTCAGTTGTCTCCTGTCACTTGTTTTGTTTCCCTAGGAAGGAGGATGTGTCATACATGACGAAATCAAACCATGTGCTGAATCATGTTGATGGCAGCCCAGAGGAAGCAGAAGTCCTGATCAGAGACAAAAAGCACAATAGGAAACCCTCCTTTCTCAAGGCTTTGTTGAGGACCTTTGGGCCATATTTCTTAATTGGCTCCTTCTTCAAGCTGATACAAGACCTACTCTCTTTTGTCAACCCTTGGCTATTAAGGTTGGTTTACTCTGTGAGTAGTTTCTGTGTGCAATCCCTGTGGACGCTTGGCTTTGGCACAGGGCATTTGTTTTTGAAATGCAGAGTTAGTTTCCCTCACAGTGCCACGTGTGTGTGCTCCCTCACCTTCCCCCTGCAGTGCCATGGGTTCTTTGTTGTGGACTCAGCTGTAAATTGGAGGAGCTTCACTGACATGCTCCCTTTCTAAATCTCCCATCACCAGTGGGCAGCTTAGAATTACAAATTACCTGTTGCTCCGTGCTTCAGTCCAAAGCAATTTCTCCCCATTTCTAAAGGATGATCTGTGCAATCAAAGTGGAGCACTGCTGTCTGCATCCACTGGTCTCTGGACATCTGGTATCCTCATGTGTGGGTGGTGGTCACAGCTGCAGCATGACTTGATGTGCAGATGTGTGATGCTCCAGTATGTGGTGCTCTGACCATGCTGCTGGGAAAGGTTTTGGTCATCCGGGAAAGGTTTTGGACCCTTTAGATGAATTCATGTGCTCTTCATTGTGTTCAGCAGTGAGAATATGAGAGGCACGGGTGCAGTGAATTTCCACGTGAAAGAAAATTATGGTTCTGTTGGAAAAACCAAACAGAGAAGGAGGTCATGAGAGAAGTGGTCAATCCTCAAATTCTCTTTGTATGAGGAACACCTCTACCTCCCATCTCCATGGAGTCAGCTGCTCAGCCAGATCCATAAAGGAATTATCACAATCCCCACATTTTTTTCTCTATTACTATTGTTCTTAAAGTGAGGAATTTGCCAGATAATCATTAACTAGGAAGAAAGCAATAGTGGAATAACCAGCATTTCTATCTAACAATTATTAATGGAAAAGCATATAGTCCTGTTAATGCATGAGAGAGGAAAGGGACTTGAGTGAGGGTCACAGGTGGACGTAGGGAAAGGGAGAAAAGAAGGCTCTGCTCCTATCCGAGTACCTCTTAAAATAACCTGTGTTCTGAGATCATGTTGTTCTGTGGGTGGTTTGTGAAAGAAACCAGAAATTTGCTAAAGAGGGTCTGACCGAGTATGGTGACATTTAATAGCTGACAGTCTGTCTTCTCCCAGAGCCCCTGCTGAGGAGGAGGCTGCTGGCTGCCTCCTGAGAACACATTAAGTGTAACCTATTCTGGGAATTTCTCAAATTTGCATGAATTCCTGAATACATTTCAGTGATATTTCAGGGTGTATTATGGTGAATTTCTTCTCAAGTCTAAATTGCTCCAGTCTGGGAAAATGCCCTTCTGACAGGAAGGGAAGATGAAAAAGCCATGGCTGTCTGGCAAGACTGCATGTAAGACAGTTTTGTGTTCCTAAAAAAATTGGTGAATCCCTGGGACTACCAAGAAGAGGTTTTCCTGAAGCTGTTCCCTTTTGCAGCATGAATTAATGGAGCAGTGCAGAAATATGATTTCTCTGGACTGGAAGAAGAAAGATGAAGCAACCTCATGCTTCTACTACAAAGCTTTGGTTGCCTGATTTTTAGTTGCCAGGTCCATTTTTCTCCTGCTGATTGTTTGAACTATGGAGCCAAATCTCTATTTCTCCTATATTTTGACAGTTCAGTATTCTGGTCAGTAGGCTGAAACCACAGATGTGATTTTTGAGAGCACTGGACATTGCCATGTGTCACTCTGCTTGTTTGCTGTGTGTCAGTGTGCAGCTCTGGCAATGAGAGCAGCTGTGAGGAGTAAGAAGGGGCTTATCAGTAAAAGATGTTATAGCCAGCTTAATGGTACCATGTTACCAAAGAAAAACTAGGAGTGAAGGACTCTTTATGCATCCATCCAGGAGGATGTCTCTTAATTTAGCTATTTTTTGTGGGAAAACACCCCAGCAGAAGCACTCAGGCTGCTTGAAGAGGATTTGGGTAAGAAGCTGGTTTTGCCTGCTCTGCTGCACTCCCTTACTCTGTCCTATCATTCACCTCTTGCCCTGGGGGCTGCCTAACAGAGCTCAGACAGTGTGCTGTGTGTTTAAACCCTGAATCTCAGGGGAAACCAAGAGTTTCACTTCATATTTCATTTCCAGGCTCATTTGCAAATGGACTTACTCACTGGCAGAGCTGCAGGTTTTGCTGTTGGATGTTTGCAATGTTGTTTGACTGAAATCATAACTCAGCCTGTGTCCTGGAGAGCTATTTGCTTTTTGTGGTTAGGGAGAGGATGTGGCAGGATGCTGTAGCTGGGAGAAGCTGTGTTATGTCCCATTAAATTTGCTGCGTGGTTTTTAAATTTTTGCTTCTTTTTCCTTTTCCTTCCCTCCTCTGCTGAAAAACAGTGTCTTAATCGGCTTCATTAAGAACAAAGACGCCCCAGCCTGGTGGGGATTTTTGATTGCAGCTCTGATGTTTATCTGTGCTGTGCTGCAGACACTCGTCCTTCACCAGCACTTCCAGTACTGCTTTGTTACTGGGATGAGGCTGAGGACTGGGATCACTGGGGTGATATACCGAAAGGTAAGGCTGGAAGCATTTTGTGGGCTGGAACACCAGCCAGGCAAGTGTGCTCAGCTCTGACATATTTAGGGAAGGTCAGGCATGTTGGAGAGGAGTAGCCTCCTGGAATATAAAAGATTGGAGGTTTGGTGAGTTTTTAGGAGAACCTCTTTCATGCTTTACAGAATTTTCCAGTGATCAGTATTGTAACACTGGTGTTCGGGCAGGTTACTAGACGTACCAATACTGGTTGACTTTAAATAGCAACTGAAATAGGAACTTTCCTATTTTGCTGAAATAGGAGAGAGTTAGATTAGATGTAAGGAAGAAATTCTTGCATGTGAGGGTGGGCAGGCCCTGGCACAGGGTGCCCAGAGAAGCTGTGGCTGCCCCATCCCTGGAAGTGTCCAAGGCCAGGTAGGATGGGGCCTGGAGCAACCTGGGATGGTGGAAGGTGTCCCTGCCCCTGGCAGAAGGGTTGGAAATTTAAAGTCCCTCCCCACCCAAACCATTCCACGGTTTGGAAGAGGGATCCAGGAGAAGGGCATGTTTATGCTATGAGCAGATTAGACCCAACAGGGTTTTCTCCAGAGTGCTACACACTGCTTCAGCTGGAGATGCTCATAAGCAAAACCATTTCATGAGCTCTTGTTCCTTGGAGATCAGGAATTGATGTAGGCAAATTATTTTATTCTTTCTGGAGACGCACATTCTTGGACAGTGTTGTTTTGCTAATAATTGAGGATTTGTTCCCCATGTGTATCAAGATTGTGAGTGCACTGAAGCTCTCTCTCTTGTCAGTCCTTAGCCATCACAAACTCGGCAAAGCGCTCATCAACTGTTGGAGAAATTGTCAACCTGATGTCAGTGGATGCCCAGCGTTTCATGGACCTGATGACTTTCCTGAACATGTTGTGGTCTGCTCCACTCCAGATACTTCTAGCTTTGTATTTCCTGTGGGAGGTACAGACATTCTCACAATTTTAGTCATAATTCATCTAAATGATGTGCAGGCTCTTTATTTTTCCTTTTTTCTTTTTTTTAATTTGTCAATTTGACCCTCCACTGCATTTTTTACAAACTTTAAGTGTTCTGTCCTATAGTAAAATAGCTTTTACTGCTGTACATCCTCACTTAGTGTCCTAATTGTTTTGTTCAGCTGGTTGACTAGATGGGCATTTGAAACAGAATGTTTCCTTTGTCTTTCCCCTGTCCTTACTCCACTCTGATGGGCTCAGTCTTGGACTCTTGTTCCCAGTAGTTGATACAAATGAGAGCTTGAGGGAAGTGGTTTAGAGACCAAACAAAACAAAAACTTGGACATAGGAAATGTCGTGTGTAGAGATTATATCCTGCTACATAAAGAAGTTTTGTACAAGTCGATGTGAAACAAATCTAACCTGGAATAACCATAATTTTTCATTTACTACAGTGACACTGTTTCAGGTTTATTCCAGGTTCAGTTTGAGCACTGGCTTTCAGGCTTGTTTCTGTGCAATTAATGTCTTTTACTGCATAAAACAGTAGCACCAACTTAACCACATTGATTTCGACTCCAAAGCCATTAAATTGCAGCACTGCTCTGAGTTACTGCTCTGCTGGAAGCTGAGTTCTGGTAGCCAGCAGTTTGTATGCTTGTACTCACACTGAGGGTACTGGGTTAATTCTGTAATTACAGTTACCTTGATCAGAGAAAAATCAAGAGAAAAATTCCTGTCACCAATACAACAACAAGATGGAGAAGAATTGTTATTATTGTTATTCAAAGTGGTTCCTGTCCTATTTTTCTGTCTCCTCTTCACAGTTGCTCTGTGGAATCACAACACTTCACTGGGACAAGTTCAACTTGTCAACATTGATTTCTGTTCCTATCACTTACTGTTGTTTTAGTGCTGACTACAGGGAACACTGGGGTACAACAACTTACTCTTTCTTTTTAAAACAAGACTTTAGGGCCTCCTGTGCTGGCTGGAGTTGCTGTGATGGTCTTACTTATTCCGTTTAACTCTGCAATAGCAATAAAAACCAGGGCATTCCAGGTAAGGAATTGCCTCCAGAGGAGGTAGTGTTATATGAATTGGCAGCTGTGCTATGAGAAATGAAAGCATCAGGCACTGTTAATAAGATGCCATTTGCAACAATTTACTTATGAGTAAGAATGTACTGATATATTTAATAACTGTATCATCTTAGATACTTTTTCCATAGTGAATTGAATGCAATTTAAGAGAAAGGTATGCCACTGAGCCAGTGGCTTTTTCATACCCCTGGAGCAGCTTTTGAGATTAGCAAGAGGTTTCTTTTTCTCAATATCCCTTCAGCTGGTATCTTCCTCCAGGAGTATCTAGAGAAAGGCAAATAAATGCTGTTCTTTAAGCTGCAAATGAATATTTTCAGAGGTGGCAGCTAAAACCTGACAGTTTGAGTTTTATGCTAAAAGCCAGTGTTGATGTTCACTTCTACTGAAATGGGCCAAATTTCATTTATTGTCTTAAGGTAAAACGATGCTTTATTCCTTTCTTTGTGATCTTAGTTGTCTCTAGTCAGGTGAAGCTGAAAAAATACCAATATAACAGTGCCCTCTGGCTTTGTGCTAAGAAAAAATCTAATAATTGGCTTGTGCTATCCAGCCTATCAGACTGTTTGGAAGATTAAAAAAGAAATAAAAAGTCAATCTGTTGGTGTAAAAAAAGGTAAGAGTTGGGTATAAATTCGACATTTAAGCACAGCCTTAGTAACAGTGTGATATTATTATATGCCTTAAAGAGACATACAGGCTTTTTAAATCTCTTGGATGCTGACATGTCAGTAGTAACATTCCTTTTCTCCCTTGCCCATTATGAGATGCTCCGAGCTGCATAACTTACTGTGCATATGTGTGTGAATTCTGTCTATAAATTTGAGCAGGGATGTTTTTATTTTAATAACTGAATGAAACACTATATTTTAATACATAGGAAAAACAATCCTAAGAGTAGCCACAGTTTTCAAGGGATTAGAAATAAAACTGTGCAAACAAGGAAAAAAGAAATCTGAAGAAATCAAAGGAAATGGTAGGGTAGTATTTTTGTGAAGTGGCTGAACCTTTCTTTAAGATGGTTTAAAAATGTAGATCTTAAGAGTGAAAATTAGTTGAAAGCTTTTGTACTTTGCTTTCCAGGCATTTCCTTTGATTTCTCCATGTCTTTGGAGGTAGACTTTAACTTGCACAGTAAGCTGACAACAGTCTGTTTTTCTGTAATTACCTTTTGCATCCTCTTCAAAAATAGCCTGAGGGCCACCACAGCTGTGAGACACATGTTGAAAACTGCTGTAGTCCTGGCTGTGACTCCCTGTCTCCTGTGTTTACCAATAACCCAGGTGGAACAGATGCGATACAAAGACTCCCGCATTAAATTAATGAACGAGATCCTGGGTGGCATCAAGGTGCTGAAGCTCTATGCTTGGGAGCCCTCCTTTTCAGAAAAGGTCCTGGAGATACGGAAGAATGAGCTGAGAGTTCTAAAAAAAGCTGCCTACCTTAACTCTTTGTCCACCTTTGCCTGGATCAGCGCACCCTTCCTGGTAAATTAAATTTGCGTGGCTCTCTGAGCTGTACAAGTGCACCCTTGAAGGATAAGTCTGAGGCTTTCTGACTGCTAATGTACATAGGAATAAAAAGCAAAGGTTTTGGAGGAATTCTTCACATGCTTTGATACAGAGTTCCCTGTTCTCGAGAGCCTTTTTGTTAATCGGTATTAAAGTATTTTGTGATAAAGCCTGCCAGTGGAAGCTGGGAATAGCTGTCACAGGAGAATTTCCAACCACTTCAAAGTACTTCCCATAACAAATTGAAACTAGAATTTGAAACCTCAGAAAGATCTGTGAATAGCAAAATAGCAAAAGAAACTGTGATTGAGTCAGTGAGGACAATGTCTGTCTTTAGCTCTCATTTCTACGTTCGTGTTACAGGGCTCTGCTTGTTTTAGTGAGAGAGGGAGTTGTTAAATTATTCTATAGCTCAAAAAAGAGATTGATATAATGTGAAAACTAAAGCCCAGATGATAATGTTACCAACTCTGAAATGCTTTTTCCTCAGTTTTGTCTTTTCCTCTATTTTCCACTTGACTGGACTGTGATCCCTTTTGCAGAAAGGGTTTTGGTGAATAAAACCATTCTGATAAATCTGTGGTTAAAACTATTCCCAGACAATTTTTCTCGAGATCTAAGGCCCAGCCCTGCAGGAATAATCTGAACAGGCTGGAGGTTCTGCCCCTTTTGTAGCTCCTTAGTCACTGCACTTCCTTCAGTGCACATTCCTGTTCCTGCTCACTGTGAGTTTGCTGAACAGGATGGTCCTCCCGCAGTGGATGGCCCCTGTCTACAGCAAGCCAGCAAATAACTTGGATTTCACTTCCTTCTCTAGGGATTAGTGAATCTCATTTGCTTTGCCTGCAGTTTACAATGGGAAAATTAGCTTGGGTGGAGCTGGAAGAAACCACGACCTGATAACAGCTTTTCCTTTTTATTTACCCAGGTCCTGAAGTTCACCTCTTGAACCTCTTAGTTTAACTGAATGTAGCCACTAGAAACTGAAAGTTCTTTTATTCTGTGTGCCCTTTTTCTGTACCAACTTGTCCATAGGACTTGTCATTCTTAAAGCACGTTGAAAAGGTCAGAAACAAGGAATTTTATTTCCAAGATGCCTATCAGGATAGAGTGCATTTAAAATGTCAGAATATACAAGACATCTCACAGTTAACTCCCTTTCTGGCTTTCAGGTAGCACTGACAACATTTGCTGTGTATGTCTCTGTGGATGAGAAGAATATCCTGGATGCAGAAAAGGCTTTTGTCTCCCTGTCCTTGTTCAATATCTTGAAGTTTCCCCTCAATATGCTTCCACAAGTCATTAGCAACATTGCACAGGTAAGAAGGGCTTGGAGCACAGGTTGTTCTGAAAAACTTGAACTGAAAGAACATATCCTTGATTTGTGG
Source organism: Trochalopteron elliotii (assembly GCA_024734555.1). Taxonomy (NCBI): domain Eukaryota; kingdom Metazoa; phylum Chordata; class Aves; order Passeriformes; family Leiothrichidae; genus Trochalopteron; species Trochalopteron elliotii. The sequence continues at coordinate 510,614 of JANPWX010000467.1, read as the reverse complement.
AATGCAGAAATCCCTTGCATCTGCTTGTTAGCTGGTTATCCTTTTAACATCCTTTCTTTCCTGCTATCCTGCATTGGAAAGCCTGATACCTTCTGAGTGAGCCTGTCTGTGTGAAACTCAGCTTGGTGTGAGAAATTCCAGTTAAAAGCTTGAATCTCAGCATAAGACTCATTGCAGGGAAAGAATGACTCACTGTTCAGGAAGCCCGTGGGGGAATGCTCAAGGCATTGTGCATGCTTTCTTTCTCAGTAGTAAGAGCACTAAGTCCTCATTAAAAGAATGATGAAATAATGCCACATTCTTTTCTTAGACAAGCGTTTCTCTAAAGAGAATTCAGCAGTTCCTGAGTCATGATGAACTTGATCCAAATTGTGTGGAAACAAAAGTGATTGCACCAGGTAAAGATGTTGCTATTTTTCTAAACTATGCAAATGCAGCAGACATCTCTCTTTTGGACTGGTTGAACTATGAAAAAAGGCAAAAAGAAGATAACAATGGTAATCTTGGGTTTTAAAAAAAAAGGAAGGAAAGTGCTGTGCTGAAAAGTGTTTGGTGTTCAGGTTGTGTGAAAATCACAAAAGTTTCTGGCCATATTTTTGAGCTGGTTTGGCCTCAGTTTGCATCTGCAATGTACCAGATGCTAACAGCACTGAACATGGAGTGCATCCACTGACTATGGACAGCAAGAATTGTTCAAACCTTTCACACTGCACAAGTGCTCAAGAACTTTGTGAGCAGTTTTGATTACTTCTGTTCAAAACAATATCCCCAAACAATGGAACAAGCCAGGTGTAGCAGGCAGAAAGCTGCAGTGTGTCAGAGTGAATCTGATACATCAAAGTCAACAGCATGCAGTGATCTTCTGCTGATTTGAAAGGAGTTTCTGAAGTAAAGTTTAGATGATGCTGAACAGCACATGTAGGGAGCAGCCCCACCAGGGCAGGGTGAAGCAGGTCCTCTTTTCAGCTCCCTGGATCTGTGAGATCACAGTCTATAGCTGAAGCTGCAGTCAGTTATTTTCACTCTGAACAAGCCTGTCTTGTGACCCACAGGCATGAGCCTGTGTTTCCCATGCCAGCAGAAAAGGGAAGTGCAGTATGTGTAAATAAAGATCCCTCTGTCAGCCTGTTCTCAGTTGTGCTGTTGTGAGTAACACATTTCCTGCCCCTCTGTTGTGTTTTTGCCACACAGGCAATGCCATCAGTGTAAGAAATGCGACGTTCAGCTGGGGAAAGGAGCTTAAGCCAACACTGAAAGAGTAAGATTTCTTTGTGCAGTTGCAATACAACATCTACCTGGTCTCTGACTCTTGGGAGGCCTTTTTGAAAGGAGTGTGGTAAAAACCATGTGTCACATGTTGGCATCTCTTCTGCCTTTAAAGCATGGAGCTTGTGCCTCATCGTCTTTAGGCTTTATAGAACAGGGCTGTAAGGCTTTAACTCCACAGCAACCAGCATAAAATAATTACCTATTGAAAGACAGGCTCCATAAATTCCTTAAATAGGCATTTTTTAACTGAAGCATTGGATAAATCGAATTGATCTGATGGATTTTAAAGGCAGTTGAGATGTCTGTGTTTGGACCTAGGTGTGCCAGCAGCAGTCTCTTTCTTGAAGAGGCTTGTGGCAGATTCATCCTTGTGGCAGTGGAAAGACCATCTCCAGACTGTGGGGGTGAATGTTTTGTGCATTTGCCTATTTGAATGAACAGGAACAAAATTTGCCTGGAAGCATATATACCTTCTGTTATGCATCAGGATCTATGTAAACAGAAGTTTGGCTTGATTTCATTAGTGAAAAGCACTTTGGTAGCCAAGAGACTGTGTCCATCAGTCATTTTTGTATCAGTTCACCTTCAGGACCCTAAAGTACCTTTAAGAGCACAGTGGGGAAAACAGTAAAGGATTTTAATTGGGGAAGTCCTGTTCTTAATTGTGTCATTGTGAACCCTATTTACCAGCACAGGAGATGCAGTTCTCAAGTGGTTTGAACATTTTTAGATGGGATGTATTCACTCACTACTTTAGTACAATTGCTTTTGGTTTTAAAATTAAACCCCAAAGTACTTCTGGAAGATTGTCTGCTTTCAAAATGCTTGTTAACCCAGTTTGACTTGCTGATGGATTGATAAAACACAGCAAAGAGTCTTAGAAGGCTTGTTAACATTCCTACTGCTTTAGCAACCAGCAAGATAAATTATGCTGGGTTTTTGTTTGCTCCTCAAGTTCTGGTTACAGTTGATTGTACACAAGAAAGGGAGGAGAAAACCAGTGATCAAGCTTTGCTTATTATATCCAGTCAGGCTGTGACTGTGTATTTCAGCCCTGGTTTAAAGACCCCTGATGTCTTTAGTAAACTAATGTTTAATTAATTTCCAGCCTATTTTCTCCACAGTATAAATATGTTGATCCCCAGTGGTTCTTTGGTTGCCATTGTTGGCCATGTTGGCTGTGGAAAGTCTTCTCTGGTGTCTGCTCTCCTGGGTGAGATGGAAAAGCTGGAAGGAGAAGTGGCTGTGAAGGTTGGTGTTTTTTATGAAACTATTTAATGATGGTTGGGAAATGTGCTGCTTATGCCTGCCCTTGATTAGAATGCACCTCAGGCTCCAGAGGGAATTCTGGTTGCTCCTCTGGCAGCTTGTCTGCATGTTTGAGTTTTGCTCACTTTTATATGAAATTACTTTCCTGATTTGATCAACAATACATGAGCAGTTAGGACATATATATATATAATGTGAATGTATAGGAACCAGGAGTTTTATATGTGCTGAAGATCATTCACTCAGAGGATGAATTCCTGCTTGTTATGAGTCAGAGGTTTTCTCTCTCTCCCCTTTTTCTAGGGTTCTGTTGCATATGTGCCTCAACAAGCCTGGATCCAGAATGCCACACTGAAAGATAACATTTTGTTTGGCCAAGCTCCTAATGAGGAAAAATACCAAAATGCCCTGGAGGTCTGTGCTTTAAAAACAGACCTGGAGGTGCTGCCAGGAGGAGATCAAACCGAGATAGGAGAGAAGGTAATGTTTTTAGGTCGATTTTTTTTTTTCCAAGTCAGACCTGCCTGGTGCTTCCTGCTCTAGCTAAAGAGAGAATACTGTAAAGACAGTGCTTGATTTGATTTGATCTTCACAGTGGCATCCCTGCTACAGTCAACACCAAAATATGTAGGGCAGTTCTCTGGAAAGCACTTGACTTGAACTTTTTCTTGACTTTAGGCTTGTGTGTATTGTTATGCAGATTTACACATCCAGCCCTGGAAGATCATACTACTCTCTGTTTGTCATGAATTGTAAAGGTGCATCTGTCCAGAATCACTGAAGGCCTTCCTTTTCCTGTAGGGATAAAAACCAAGGGAACATATGGTTGTGCTTCAAGTGAAAAAAAAATTATTTGATCATCCCTTAACACATTTTAATGAGAAACATTTACGTCTGTGTTTGCCAACAAAGATATTCTTTTTTTGTATGCCATTAAGTTTGAGCTAGATTTCATCTCATGGCATGGAGATGGGCATTTGTGTGTAAAATGAAAGATGTGGAAGATGTTCCAGGTGCCACAGCCCTGCTTTGAAATTTGCATTTTTACATCCTGGTTGACAGTTTTGCTTTTTATAGCTTTGTGTTTTAACAGCTCCCTTTAGGAGCCTATTAGAAAGAGACTCAATCTCCAGGTTGCTGGGTGAGTGGAAAATTGGCAGTGAACAGGCAGACCTGGAGCTATTCTGTGCCTGTCTCTGGTTGGGTTATTCTCTTCAGCATCTCGTGGTTCAATTTAGTACTTGAGTGCTGGGCTGGGTGAGAACCATGAGAGGTCAGAGCTTCTGTGTGACACAAAAGTTTTGTTCCCTTGTCGCCCTCAGTTTTCTTGATTTCAAGTGTTTGAAATCTTGCAGTGCAGATTCTCACGCACCTTCAAGAAAACAAAGTATATTTTTAGAATTTATCTATTGTGTTTACATATTTCTCCTCTGGGAGGAGAAATATGATTGATGGTGATGTTCACCATCCAGGTCGAAGACGTGGCAATCTGTGTAGCCAATCTCTTGCCTGTTGTACAAATGTATATAAGAATGTCTCAGGTTTGGTTTCTCACCCGAGATTCAGGTTGTTAAAAGTCCTTGGCCCTCTAAAAGCCCTGAGCCGCATCATGTGAAAAAAGTGGAATGTCCAAGGCCTTGTTTTCAGGTTTCTCATGGTGTTTATTATTTGATATCTCAGAATTCTCTCCCCACCCAGCCGAGGTCCGGACAGGGCTGGGACACGAGGCCACTGCCCGCCCATGGGGCCTTGCTCTGCTCTTACACAGATAACCACGTGTCTGTTATTTACTATTTTGTGCCAATGTCTAGTGCCTATACTAGAAGGGTCATTTCTGTCTTGACCCAATCCCTTTTTACTACTTTGTGTCATCACCACCTCAGAAGATGGAGGATGAGGAAGAAGGAGAGGAACTTAGGGCAACACCCTAAATCCTCCATCTTGTCCCCCATTTACCTCTGTGCTAAGAATCCTAAAACTACAATATTTTTAACCCCATGCTGTGCTAAGCTACTATTTTCACACCTTTGAGGTTTGTAATTCCTCTCTCAGTGTTGGAAGCCTCTCCCATGGACTAAAATCAAACAGGGTGCCTTCCTGGGCTCTGTGCCAAGGTCTCCAACCCCCCTGGACTGGCTTCACACCCTCCTGTCCAGGGTTCAAATTCTCTTCCTCGGGTCCCAGGTCATCCAAAGGGATGCCCTGGACTCTGACAAGAATGGAGTCAGATAATTAAAATGGAGGAACTTTCCTTTGACCTGCTGTGCCTGCCTCGTCCTTTGTGTGTCCAAAATTGTGACATTCCCTCCTGTCTCCCTGCAGGGCATCAACCTGTCTGGGGGGCAGCGGCAGCGTGTCAGCCTGGCCCGAGCTGTGTACAGCAGCTCAGACATTTTCCTGCTGGACGATCCCCTGTCCGCCGTGGACTCCCACGTGGCCAAGCACATCTTTGACAAAGTCATCGGCCCAGATGGGGTCCTGAAGGGAAAGGTAAGCTGGGGTTTAGATACTCTAAAAAACACACACCAACTCAGGAACACGGAAGCTGTTTCACCACCCAGGCCTGAGAGCCAGCTCGTTGCTGAATTTCTGTGTGTAGCTGGCAATGTGGGTGCCTTTCCTCACAGCCCTCACTGCTCATGCACGCCCAGGAACGCTGTGGTCTGGTCAGAACATGTAGAGGCAGAAACCTGCCCTGTCTTTTAAAATCCCTCCTCTATGAGATCTCCAAACAACAAGGGATGTGCTGGAACATGCACAGGCTGGTGGTGGTGGTGTTTCTCAGAGGCAGTGCAGCCAGGAAGCTGCACCACATATGGATGTCACAGTGGGCTTTGGCAACAGCAACCCAAACTGCAGCGGCTTTCCACTCCTGCTACCATCCTCTCAGATCATCTCAGAGCTTAAAAGGGAAGGGCTGCAAAGAAAATCAGCAAAAGGGAAGGAAGGAATGATAATTCAGTGTGTTTACTTTCCTCTCTGTTTTTGTCAGCAGTAGGAGCGAAGTGAGTTCATGTACATAATTCCAAGCTGATTTACCTAATGTGGACAGTGTTATTTCACTGGGTGTTTCACCTTGACACAATAATTCATTCCTTGTCCCAAAAATGTGGTCGTATTTGGCTTGCTGAGTACTCTCAATCCCCACAGTGCAAATGTGGGATATGTGGTTTTTTTTCTTTTTCCCTATCCAGACTCGAATCCTGGTGACCCACGGCATCAGTTTCCTACCTCAGGTAGACCATATAATTGTCCTGGTAGATGGCAAAATTTCTGAAATGGGATCTTACCAAGAGCTTCTGAAACAAAACAAGGCCTTTGCAGAATTCCTCCGGAATTATGCCCTGGATGAAGAGATTGAAGAGGATGAACCAACAAGTACAGTATTGTTTTTTCTTCAAACATGTCTTTCTCTGTCAAAAGGATTACAGGTATTTTCTGTGTAAAGTGTCCCTGGTTCTTCATGGCAACCTGGCATTTGCCTTTCTGTACTACCATGGAAATTATTGTCTGTGGCCAGGTCTGTGTTACTGAGAAATCTTTTCACAAATTTCATTCAAAATTTCATGTGGTTTGTCCTAGAAGAAAGCAATTCTTGTCTTCAAATTTATTTTAAACTTGGGAATTTATTTTAGAATTAGAAAGGTCAAGATCAACAGTAGCCAAGAACAAACAGAGCTTGCTGTGAAAGGGGCTGCCCAGAGTCTGGTATGTTTTCTCTGTATATGTGGTTGGGGTATTTTTCATGTAGCAAAGTTCAAATGACATTTTAATCTTGGGTTGCTTTTCAGCTTGGTTTGATTCTGACAAAATGATGCAAGATAAAAGCATTCTGGTGGATGTTTCCCCTGTGTGTTCCCATGTTCTGTTAATACAACACTGCTGCTCTCCAGCCAGGCAGAGGAACCTGCATGGCACTTTCCAGCCACAGCAGAGGCTTGCAGGACTCCTGATGTGACTCCCCCAGCCCAGGATCATGTCTAGAACGTGCCCTATAAGTGAATTTAGCTAGAACCAACTCTAACACTATTGCCTGGCATTCTGATGGGTTAAAGGGATGTGATATAAATGCATTTGGCAGCCAACCTGCCTCACAAGATCTTTGCAATTTTGTTAGGAGAAGTGATGCACAGAAGGGATATAAGTAAAGCTAGGGGGGAGCTTATGCATGAAGATTTTCCTGTGGAGGGGTTTTGGTTTTTTATGGCTCTTCCTTTGTAGAGCCACCTTTCTCTGTGCTTTTCTGTGGCAGAAAATTGAGGTGCCATCTTGTCTTGCAGTGCTGGAGGAGGAGGAAGTGCTGCTGGCTGAGGACACACTGAGCATCCACACAGACCTGGCTGATAATGAGCCGGTGACAAACGAGGTCCGCAAACAGTTCCTTAGGTAAACACCAGGTCCTTGTGTTTCTAGCCTCTGTCTAGGGTAAAAAAACATCTTTCAGATGTCAATGCTGCTTCTCTTTCTGGGCTTCAGTTTCCTCAATTTCCTCTCATAAATAATTTGCTTTAATATCCTTTTAAAAATAAATATGAACACACAAAGAAGACTGAACATCTATTCCTTCAGTCTTCTTTTCAGTCTGGACTGAATCAATTTCTAAAAGCAGCTCTCTGGTTCTCAGGTAATAATACCACTGTGTGTATTTACCCTCACAACAGTGAACTGCTGCCAGATGTGTGATGAATAAACCCCTTGCATTGCACCTTTCCATTGGGAGCCTTGGAAATCTTTGAAGGTTTTTATAATCATAATCATGGTCCTGTCCAGCTACTGCTGTTAGGAAAACAGAGAAGCTCAGGGTTTAGTTTGAAATGTCTCTTTTGCCGTGAAGCCTCTAAAGGCCTTTCCCAAAGAGCTCAGGTTCTGCCACAGCCTTTCTTAGATCCTGTATTTCTGGCATCCCTGAACATGCAGAGAGGAGGTAGAAGCACCCACAGCTGTGAGTGAGGCTGGCATGGGAACTTAATGGAAGAGCTGGGAATAAATCCAATTCACGACATCCCAGCCTCGCCTTAGCACTGCCACAGTATGCCCTTTTTCTCCTAATGACTCTTGTTTTAACTAGGCAACTTAGTGTAGTGTCTTCTGAGGGAGGAGAATGTCCCAACAAAATGTCAACGAAACGAAGAGTCTGTGAGAAGAAGCCAGCAGAGCCTCCTCTTCCAAGAAAAAATGCTAATGAGAAACTTATTCAAGCTGAAACCACTGAAACAGGCACGGTATGGTTTGATTTCCCCCTCCCCTTTTCTACCTTTTTTTTTCTGTTTGAAAAAGAGAATTCCCTTTGTTTTAACATTTGATCCAATTCTGTTAAATATGTTGTATAAGTCTGTTGGGGAAGATGAATCAGGGAAGCCTTATAAATATGATTGCTTAGCAAAAGATTCTGAAAATATGAAACCTATAATCGAAATAGAAATGAAAGCTTGCTTTGAGTTGTAGGATACCGAGCCTTAGTTACTATATAACCTGAAAACAATAGCCCAGCCAGCTGAAGGAGAATCCCTCTTGATTGAACAATACCCTTCTGCTGACTAAGGAATCCATGTCAGGTCAATGTAGCAAAAGAGAATAGTCTAAAGAGTAGTTTTTAGAGTTTAAAATATAACACAGTATGGTAATGTAGTACTTATAGGCTGTATGTAGATTCTATAGGGTTTTGTGTCATGTACTGGTTGGTTAATGTAAATTAGAATATTCAACACAAAAGGAGATATAATGTATTGTAACAAAGACCTCATGCTCTGACTCTCCTCCTCTCTTGCTCTCTCTCTAGCTCTCTTGCCCCTGCGCTCCAACCCCTGCCACCTCTCTCTGTCTCTCTTGCTCTCTCCTCTCTTACCTCTTACCCTCTTGTTCTCTCTCCCTCACTCGTTGGGACTTCCCTTCAGCCCAAGCTGGTGGCTGAAGGCAAAAGGCCCTTTTTACCCACAACCCTTGCAATAAAACCACATGTTCTAGAATGTCTCAGGTTGGCAGAGTTCCCTCTCCCTGCCGTCTACGGATGCTCCTACATAAGTCACAACTGCAGGCTTTAGGTATTAATCTGGTGGCCACTGATCATTCAGATTAGAGATTTTGGCACCTAGCTTGCCCTATATTCTTAGGAGAACAAAAAAAAAGGGAAAAAAAAATCTCTTCCAGCTCCCTCCACAGTCACCCGATACTGCAGAGCCCTGCACTCCATCAGCCCTGCCTTTGCCTCCTAGAGCTTTCAGCAGTGTTAGTTTTTCAATTGTGTGGTTGCTGCTGAGTCCAGCTGCAGCACTGGGTTACACAAACCAGCTGCCTCTGGGTGCCAGTGTTGCTGTTGTGCCTAAATACCTGCCAACCCAACTACAGATCACTTTCTGCTTGTAGGTACAAAGGGGCTGTGTTCCTCCTGAGTAGGGCCAAGGAGAGAAATGGGAACAAGAAAAAAGAAAATGGGAACACAAAAGTAAAAGAAAGGAACAGAAAGGAGCAGCAGATGGAAGAGGAGCAGGAAGGTTTGATTAAAAAAAGGCCCCTTCCCTCCACTTTAGAAGGCTCAGTGTGTGCTGTTTAGTCTGATCTACATGGTCCATGGCACAGACCAGCTTTTTCGGTGGATTATTTTAGCCTTCAAAGTCCCTAACCAACAACACTTGTTCTTTTCATTATTCCTTCTTACACTTTTTTCTAAGGACTCAGTTTTGTCTCTCTCTCTTTGTTTCTCTGCTTTTTTGCACTACCTTAGAGATACCACCTTTGCTTATTGCCATATGTATCATCTGTTTATGTTCTTGTTGGGGTGCATTAGCATTTGGTACCTCATTTAAGTTGCTGTGAAGACACAGAGTGGAGGCATGTTCAACACTTCTCCTTAAATAGGCCATTTAAAGTAGTCTTGAGTATGGTACTCCTGCCAGTTGCTTCTTCTGCCTGAAAATCTTGGCTCCTATTCTTATTACCCATCTTTTGCTGCTATTTGATCTGGCTTCTTTCCTTCCTTTTTTTTTTTTTCTCCCTGCTCTGGCATAGTCTTAAAAACTAAAACCCAACAAAAGTAATGAAATACAGATCCTCAGCATGGAGGAGAAGAGTATTTCAGAGAGGTTTCTGTCTTGTTTTGAAAGCCATCTCCCTGACAGGGAGCTCAGGCAGATGAACCTTTCTCTGGTGTAAAGGAGTTCAGGCAGTTTTGAGTTAGGCTGGCGTCAGAGTGTGTTAGTTTTGTCAGCAGCTCCTCTCACCAATAATTTTTCTATCTTGTAACTCTCTAAATTCCTTCATGTGTGGGTTGTGCAAACCAGCTTTGGTGTGTGATTTTGCAGGTAAAGCTAACAGTGTTCTGGCAGTACGTGAAGGCTGTCAGCCCTGTCATTTCTTTGGTGATCTGTTTCCTGTATTGCTGTCAAAATGCTGCTGCCATCGGGGCCAACGTGTGGCTCAGTGACTGGACCAATGAGCCAGTGGTAAATGGGACTCAGCAGAACAACACCATGAGAATTGGGGTCTACGCTGCCCTGGGCCTCTTGCAAGGTGAGGGCAAGTAAAATCATCGTGCCCCATTGTTTAGGAATGAGGTGTTAGGTAACAAAGCTGTAGCACCAGTTACCAGTGGTCCAAAAGGATGGTAGGTTTAGATTACCTATTATGAAGAAATTATTTACTGTGCTGGAGGTAAGACCCTGGATCAAGGGGTCCCCAGAGAAGCTGTGGCTGCCCCATCTCTGCAAGTGTCCAAGGCCAGGCTGGATGGAGCTCTGAGCAACCTGGAATAGTGGTGATGGGGTTTGAACTGGTTGATCTTAAAGGCCCCTTCCAACCCAGGCCATTCTGTGATTCTGTGATTCTATGAAAATTGCCCCCCAGCTCTTATCCTAGGCAAGGGAACTCATGTAATCTGGAACTACACAGTCTGAGCTCAGCCCATGACTTTAAATTTTGTTGTGAAGCACTGGAGGTGGGGGGTTGAACAGGTGATGTGGAAGCTTGAGAGAGGAAAACTGGCAAGAAAACATGAAAACTTCAGTGCAGAAGGGGACGAAGGCCTGGAGTGAAGTTGTAGCATTAGAACTTCATGGAAGCTTGTGGAGAACAGCAGGAAGATAATTGTGTGTCTGTTTTCCATAGACAGGATGGTGAATCCTGTGGATGTTCCTGTGCCTTAGGCAGCAGTGGATGCAATGCTGATGTGCATAGGAGGACAGGGTGGGCAGGGAATAAAGTGAAGCAAAACAAGCTTGGAGCACAACAGGAGCTGCCAAGGGTCAGGGAGCTGTGAATCGTGGACATCATGGGATATAACTGGGATAACCTGTTTCTTACCTGCCAGGGCTCATAGTGCTGATCTCCTCCTTCACCCTGGCCATGGCGGGCATCAAGGCTGCCCGGACCCTTCATGCTGCTCTGCTGGAGAACAAATTCCACACCCCCCAGTCCTTCTATGACACCACCCCGACAGGGAGAATCATCAACCGCTTCTCCAAGGACATCTATGTCATTGATGAGGTCATCCCACCCACCATCCTCATGTTCCTGGGGACATTCTTCACCTCCTTGTCCACCATGATCGTTATCATAGCGAGCACCCCGCTCTTCACTGTGGTTATAATCCCACTGGCAGTTCTCTACTTCTTTGTGCAGGTAACTGGAAAATGTGTGACAACTATTGCAATTATTCCACTTCTTTTGTTCTTAGGAAAAACAACATTGATTTGGGGGAAAAATGGAAATACCTGAAGTATTCAGTGTGTTCATATAGACAAAACGTTATTTACTTCTTTCAGAAAAAGAAATTTCCTGCAGGATGTGGCCATGAAATAAATAGACATAAACTTTTTTAGCTTTTAAGTAGCAAAAAATAAACCTACTGCTAGAGGCAGCACTGCAGTGCATGTCAATATATTAAAGTGTGGATATATTTGACATACTGATAAGTTTTCAAGGTAGTGAAGAATTAAAACGTTGAAAATAGAAAGCATCCATTTTATTGATTTCTGAGCAATAATCAAGCATATTTTACAGACTGTAAATAGAGACCTGATAATGGAGGTGCAAATGCACAATTTGTTTTCTTGGAAAATGAGTCTCCTATAAATAGATTCATTCTGCTAAGTTATATTAACTCAATTTAAAGGGACATAGATAAATTCAACTTTCAGTCTACAGAAATTGCAGTTACCAATACTCTTTTGTGGAATGATGTAAAGGTAACTTTCTTGATAATCTTCTTAATTATAGACAGTATTTCAGAGGGTTGAAGTGTGTTAGTAGCAATCTCCTTTAAATCCTTAACCTAAGAAATTCTTCACTGTTAATTAAAAAAGTGGAAGTATTTCATGAACCTTTCAATTTCCTGTGAAAAATGGCAGCGATTCTACGTCGCAACCTCCCGCCAGCTGAAGCGCCTGGAGTCTGTGAGCAGATCCCCCATCTACTCCCACTTCTCAGAGACTCTGTCAGGGGCCAGTGTCATCAGAGCCTACAGGAGAGTGAAGGCCTTTGTGGACACCAGTGATCTGAAGGTAGACGAAAATCAGAAGAGTTATTATCCTGGTATAGTGTCAAACAGGTAAAAAACATCATTGCTTGTTCCCACTTAGATAACCCTGTTGGCAAAATTCTTCCCACTCTGCTTACACCTGCATTCTTCCCAGGTGGCTGGGCATCCGAGTCGAGTTTGTGGGGAACTGCATTGTCCTTTTTGCTGCCCTTTTTGCTGTGATTGGTAGGAACAGCCTGAATGCTGGCCTGGTGGGACTGTCAGTGTCCTACGCCTTGCAGGTACGTGTTACAGCTTTATTTGGGGGGGGTTACATTTTTGTAGATGATGTGGATATATTAGCAATCATCTAAGTGCTTGCTAAAGCTGGAGTTAATAAGGAAATAATTAAAATGAGTAGTGGGACGTTTGGAAAACAGAGGTTCACAATGAGTGCTGAGATCATCAGCAAGCTCACATGAAGGAGGATCTCAGAGCACTTCTGGAGCATCAAGGCTGTGCTGTACCCCAGTGCCCTCAGGGGTGGCACATGGGAGACCCAGGAAGTGTCAGAACATCAAGAACAGACCCTTTGAGCAGCAGGGGCTCAATGTGATGTACATCAATCCTGCTGTGCAGCACATTGGTGTGTCTAGGTAATTACAGGCACATCAGTAGGATTTGCTTTTAGACAAGGCAAACTGTACTGACCCAGGCTGTGGAGAATTTAGCAGATTTAATGGCCTCACTCTTACCAGGAGCATTTTAGATACCAGCAGTGTGCAAAGTTGCTGTTAGCAGTTTTCCAGTGAAACACATGATTTGGGGAATGACTTCTGTCCAAGTTTATTTGAGAGGGCCAAGTGTTTAATCAGCAAGAAGCATCATCATATTCTTCTTCACTTAAGCACTTGGTAATCTATATATTTCTTGTCCCAGTAACTGTATTAACTTTAATGCAAATTAAAGTAATTATCTCATTTGTAACATTAATGTGAATCCATGTCTTAATAGCAGTGTCTGCTGTTGGGTTTTTTTGGGATTAGGTTTCTCTGTGGCTTTTTTGGGTTTTTTGGTGTTTTGTTCTTGTGGGGGTTTTGTTTGTTTTGGGGAGGTTGTTTTTGAGGGAGTTGTTTGGTTTTGTTTGGGGGAGGTTGTTTGTTTTGAAGTTTTGTTTTGTTTTGATTGTGTGTTCTTTCATTGTATGTGTTGTTCCTCTGTGGGTGATATTTTGTTCCTTGTCTTCCCCAAGGTGACCTTGTCTCTGAATTGGATGGTCCGAATGACTTCTGAACTTGAAACCAATATTGTGGCTGTGGAAAGAATAAAAGAGTATTCAGAAACTGAAACAGAGGTCAGCTACAACGAGTCCAGCATGCTCAGAAACATCTGAAATTTTTAATGCACACATTTACATGGTCTTTCTTGAGGCTCTTGAGAGATGGTTCCTGCTCTGAGAGTTATCGTTTAACCTGAACAAATGTCATGCTCTGAACTGTAATTTATGCTATCACAGCTCCAAATTGTTATTGCTGTCATGCAGCCTGTGCTTAGCATCTCATTTTCTGCTGCTGTGAGTGGCTATAGCACAGGAGATGAGTTTCACATCAGAATATTGGTCTCTTTGTGTTTGCAGTGTTTGATGCACAGTCTCACCTGCATGGCTGGTGCCATGGTCCTGCTCATGAGCAGAGCTGCAGTACAATTATCAGGCCTTACACATGTTTTCAATAGTACTTCTATTTAATCAGCTTAATCAGTCTTCACCTCCCATGAGAGGTGTATTGCTAATCCAGGAAATCATCCAATTTCCTGCCTTTGCTGCCAGAGACTTTTGAAAGTGGCAGGTGGAGCTGTGCCAGGAAAGCTGCTCTCTGGACACACTGGTTTGTTGGTCCTGTGTACATACTAAGAATTAGGAAATGGAGGAGAGCTGCAGTAAAAGGTTCTGGAGATCAAATATTTTACCTGGAAGGAAAAAGTTAGCTAGACAAGTTGTGTGATGTGTGTTATAAACCAGAGCTTGAGCTGGCAGAAAACTGGCAGTGTTCTGTTAAAGTTGATGGGAAAATATTCATATCCATTGAGGATTCATCCCTCTGTGCTCAGAGATTTTTCCTGTTGACATCACAACAAAGACAAATGGGTGAATACTTAGGACCTCATGATTTTCCCCCATTATTATAATTCTGTTTGATCATGGAGATTTCGTTTATCAGATAAAATGCTTTTATCTGAGCTTGAATTATTTTTTTCTCAAACCTATGTGAGACATTTCTGACTTCTGTTTTCCTCAGGCTCCCTGGATCATTGAGGGCAAGAGGCCCCCAGAAAACTGGCCATCCAAGGGAGAGCTGGAGTTTGTGAATTATTCAGTGAGGTACAGGAAGGGCCTGGATCTGGTACTGAAGGGTCTAAACCTCCAAGTGCATGGTGGAGAAAAGGTGAGTTACCAGCTGAATGTCTGCTAGAACTTTGCTCTGGGCCTCCAGTGACAGCTGTGGAGTCGAGGAGAGGGTCTAGTGGGACATGATGTCAGTGCAGGAGCCAGCAGTGACACCTGTGCTGTCCATGTGCCAGCGTCCTCCTGGCTGGGAAGCAGCAGAGTGAATAGCATGGGACTTTCTGGACTTTCCAGTTCATTTGGCAGCAGGCTCTGTAGGAGGCACGAGGGCAAGTGACAAAAATTCAGTGGCAAGAATGCTTTTCTGAAGCAGTGCAGATGGGAGAAGGAATTCCAGCTTTTTCTGCTCTTTGACTTCCCACATGAATTTTTTGGCAGGGAAGGAAATGACGTTCTTTGTTTCCTTAATCAGGAAATTGTCTTCATTCTGGGAGATTCATTTCTTTGTGCTTTGGTGGGAAGTTCTGAGGTTTGCCTGCTGGAGACAGAATAATTAGGATGGGAAAGTCCTTTCCTGAACAGTCTGTTGCTGAAAAACAGAATTGCCCTTATTCTAAGCAGACAGGATGACAGCATCCTTCTGGCATGGAGATACACATGCTTACCATGAAGTAGGAATTGCCCTTAGAGAGCCTTTATTTCTTGTCCTTGAGTGACTGGACCTACCATGGGTGTTCCAGATCATCCAGAGTTATGTAGGATGGCTGTAGGCCTGTGTTATTCATTATATTTATCACATGTGACATCTATATTGAATATCATTCCAATTACAGGAATGGCAATAAGTATATTACAGTGTACCCAGGGTTTCTAGGGAAGGATGGGACATTCTTTCTTAGATTCAGATCTTCAGTCAAACATCTTAAAGGAATCTCAGAGGGTTGTTTGGGAGGTTTTTTTTGTTGAGTGTTGTTTTCTTTTTAACTGTGTGCTTTGTTAAACCTGCAATTTGTTGTAGATTGGAATTGTTGGCAGAACTGGAGCAGGGAAGTCCTCCATGACGCTCTGCCTCTTCAGGATCCTGGAAGCTGTAAAAGGGGAAATTAGAATTGATGGTGTGAAAATTTCAGAAATTGGTCTCCATGACCTTCGATCGAGGCTAACAATTATTCCTCAGGTACTGTTTCTGTGTGTCACAATGAAGGAACATTTTCTAGCAGCTTAACAAACCATAAATAATGGTTTAGCCAAAGAGGGAAATGTTTTGTTACGCTCAGAAAATCGTTTCAGAAAAGCAAACTATTTATACTTTAACTGGTCCTATTCTGCCACCTTATAAGCTGGGTGATAAAACAGGATTTAGGATAAACCATCTTTAGAGCTGAAAGTTGGGCTTGAACTGTAATAATGTAATGTATTTTCAGAGAGGATGGGATTGGGAGGTGGCTTGCTTCCAGTGCAATGGACACCTCGAAGCAGCCGCCCGTAGTATCTATACTTAAAACAGCTAAAGCACTTGCCTAATGAAAATTGGTTTTATATCCAGGATCCTGTTCTGTTTTCTGGAACACTGAGGATGAACCTGGATCCATTTAATAAGTATTCAGATGAAGAAATATGGAAAGCACTTGAACTGTCTCATTTGAAAAGGTTTGTCAGCAGTCAGCCATCCATGCTGGACTACGAGTGCTCAGAGGGTGGAGAGAATCTCAGGTAAGGCATGTTGGACTGGGACATACACTGAGCTGCCATTCAGCTGTGACAGGGGGTGACACCTGAGCTCAGGCTGACACTGCTCTGTCATATCCAAAATGATTCGGCCACCTGTTTCTGTTCCAGGAAACCCACCAATGTTCAGACATTTGGCTCTTCTTCTGCCTCTGCCACAAATGATCTGATTCTTCTCCCAGTCACAAATCCCATCTTGTTAGAAAGAAGTTTTAGGGTGACAGGATATTAGGGACAGGCAGTCCCTTAAACACATTCTGGTAGGAAGGGAAATGCCATGATAACATTACTGCTGTGCTGAGTAAGAGTTCTCTGCCTGACACTTTAGCAATGTTTATTTTTCATAACTATTTGGAAGGCCCATGAAGACATGACTGGAGATGATAAAATGCCATGCTTTGATATGCTTCATTGGTTTCTGAGGCTGTGGTGTCACCAGATGGTCTGTGATGAATGTTCAGCTCCTTCCTCATCCTGCAGATGCTCAGAGACTGAGTCTGGGCTATGTTTGTGACAGGGGAGGCAGACTGGGTTGCTCAGATAAAAATATATAAATATAATATATTTATATATTATAATATATTTATATAATATTATATATGATATTATTTATTATATATTATTTATTATATCTATTTATACAATATATTTAATATATAAATAAAATATATATATTATATGTATTATATATGTATAATATATACATGTATATGTATATATGTGTATATATATACATGTATAATATATGTATATGTACATATTATAATATGTACATATTATACATATATGTATATATATATACATACACATATGCGTTTTTATATAAAATATGTATACATTTTATTTTTTATGGTAGAAAGGATGTGCAGCCTCATAACATTTTCTTTTCCTTTTTGTTTTTTTGTCCTGAGTTTGCATATGCTCAGCGTTATCAGAGCTGTGAGTGTTTCTGAAAGCCTGGGCAGAAATGCTTTCATTAGATGCCCTGGCTTTTGTCACAGTGACAAAAGGCACATTTGGTGGCCCTGCCTGGCAGTGAGTGATCCTGTCACCGTTAGTGTTGGCACGCTGCAGCCTGCACGTGTGAGCTGTGGGGCTGACAGACCGGGCAGCTCACAAAATATTTCAGGGTTTTTTGGGTAAGCTGCTGAGTGAGCTGCTGAGCAGGAGTGTCTGTGAGCAGAGGGGAGCTGGGGGCAGTGAAGGGCTCTCTGTGCTTGCAGCGTTGGGCAGAGGCAGCTGGTGTGCCTGGCCAGGGCTCTCCTGCGCAAAACCAGGATCCTGATCCTGGACGAAGCCACGGCCGCCATCGACCTGGAGACAGATGACCTGATCCAGAGCACCATCAGGACACAGTTTGTGGACTGCACCGTGCTGACCATTGCACACAGGCTGAACACTATCATGGATTACACCAGGTGAAACCTCTGAGTAGTGCATGGCAGGCTCCTGGGTTTGCTGGGGGTGTGAAGCAGCACTTGGAGGGGTCTGGTTTGACTCTCTAGACATGAAGACTGGTTCTCTTGTCCAGCAGTGTGGAAGCAATCATGTGCTACATAATCCCAGAATTTCCAGCCCTGACTTTGCCTCTGCTGCATAGAAAACAGGTTCTATATTCAGAAACCAGAGCTGTGCAGTGGCCCAGGGCCACTCCTGGCACTGTCTGAAAGCTTATGGAGCCTTGTTAAACCAGCAGCTGCAACTTCTTCACTGACAGCATATCATTTTAATTACTTGAAAATATTTTAATATTCTTCATGAGCTTTTATCTCCTTGGCTTTCTGGAACTATAGTTTCAATTCCAGATGCTTTTTTTCCCTCTTCTTGCCCCTGGCAGACAGTGGGAGACAGTGACTGCCCTGTAACTTTTGTAGTCAAGCAGCAGCTCAGGGAGAATGTTTATCATCTGTTGTGTTTTAACATGTGAAAATAACTGAGGAAAACAAAAGCAGGGCAAAGATTAGACAAGTTTGCTTTGTGACACAAACAGGTACTACATTCCTTTTGAAGAACTGTCTGACACATCTTTCCCCCCACACCATCTTTTGTTTTGTACAGGGTTCTTGTTCTAGACAACGGGACCATAGCTGAATTTGACACACCTGCAAACCTTATAGCAGCAAAGGGTATTTTCCACAGTATGGTCAGAGATGCTGGACTTGCATGAAGAGAAGATTCCTTTGGGTTTTGGTTTGGTGTCTTTTTAATATTAATGACTTGCCACAAAAGTGACTTGTGAATGTACTGTAATTTACAAAACAGTTTTTGTAGTAGACTCAACTTGTGATATGTGAAGGAAGTATTTTACAATTGTAAGGACCAGGAAGTGAATTTTATATTTTTAAATATTTTCTATATACATAAAGTATTTTATTACATGCTTTTTCCCAAAGAATGACAAATATTCTGCCAAAAAATGTATGTACCACAGCGTAATTATGTACTGCCTTCAGGTTTGTAATTAGTAAATTATATTAATGGTACAAAATACACCAGATTTGTGTGTTTTCTGCATAAGGATTCATAGATATCAAAGTGAAAAGACAGGCCCAGTTAAGCTGTGACTCAGCTGAGTAACAGTGAAATGTTGTGTAACCTCTGAGTGGTTCCAACCTGTTCCCTTCAATATTTCCTCCAGGACAAGGGAGTCCTGGGACTTTTGGGATCCCCGTCCAGGGCAACTTCAGCATTATAAAATTCCTCTTCAGCCCAAGAAGCAACATGTATTTAAAGCTAAACCTACAAAGGGCTTCATATAAAACATTAACTACATAGTTTTTTTCCAGTGTAGACCCCGCAGAAGCCCACAGGGACATGACTGGACCAGAAGTATCAGAATTTTGCTGTATGTCTTTGGGTAGGAAGTCACTAAGAATAAGTCTCCACTTAAGGTGAATGTGCATGCTGAGACAGGTGTGTATTTAGTTTATTTTGTTCAACACTTAGTCATCTGAAATAATGGGTGGTTTGTTTTGCAGAAATAATTATCTATTTTATTATTGATAAACCAGGCCTCCTCAGATAAAAGGAGGCTTGTGTTCAAACAGCCTTTGGTGCTAGAATCTGCTAGAACCTCTTTTGCTTCATTTTGTGTTTTACACTAAGCACTCCAGAAAACCACCCAGCAAGAAAAAGTTCCTATGTTTTACCAGAAGGAAAGCGCAGGAAAATTTTGAGGAGACAAAAATAATAATTTATTAATTCTTACAAATTATACTTCTTAAATAGAAACCCAAATTTGCAGTCAAGCATTTATTAGAAATTAACATTTCATGTAGCAGAGCACAAAGTAATGAATTATTTACCACATGCAGAACGTATTGGTTATACACTGATGGGATTGGGGAGTGTTAATAGTACCTTCCTGGTATAAACTGCACAAGGTATAAAAATATTCCTGGGAATGCATAGATAGGGATCAGCATCTGTGCAGGGTTGCTGCCCCAACAGCTGAGCTTTTCTCTATGAGGTTAATGCTGAATTCTTCTGGATTCAGCCAATGCCTGAACCATCCTGTGCTGGAGAGAAGGCAGCAGCCAGGGTGACGTGAGGAATGACAATTTTATTATTCCATTACAGAGAAACTTAATATTCCACCAGCAATCTGGTATAAAAACAGACATTGCCTATGACCGGGGCTGTGTTTGACCTCTGGCGCTTTGCAGAAGAGGCTTTTTCAATGTGACAAAACCCTCTGTTTCACCTGGGAAAACTGAGTTTCGGTGTGGTGACTGGGCACAAAGAGAATTCGGTGTTGGCAGGGATCTGTGCTGGCAGCTGAGCCCGACCTGGCTCCTGCCGGCGGGTTGGGAGCTCCCTCTGGTGTGCTCAGTCCCTGTGTGCTCCGGGAGCAGCGAGCCCGGGGCGCTTTGGGGACAGCTCCCACTGGACTGGCGGTGACACGGGCGGTGACACGGGCAGTGACACGGGCAGTGACACGGGCAGTGACACGGGCAGCTGCTGTCCCTTACCAGCTGCAGCCCCCAGGACAGGTGAAGGCTGTGCTTGGTCCCCAGCTCCAGGCACAGGGACTCAGGCCAGGACTGCCCCAGCAGTCGCACGGACACTGCACAGTGTGCTCAGGCTCTGAACTCTGAGACAAAACAAAAGATAAATTCCTTTGGCAGCTGCAGTTTCCAAAAAAATTGGGGGAAAAGAGGGGGGAGGTGAAGAAACAAAAATTCAGACTAGTTTGGTACCTTCTGTTTGCTTGCTACAACACCTCATACTTTATTCATGTAATCCACAGCACCTGCTTTTCACGTGGCCTACCAGAGTAGGACTCTTCCTCAAATTCAAGTGACTAAATACTAAAAGCCTAAAAAAATCAGATAAAATCCAGCTCTTAAATACTTTTCAATTTCTTTATTCGAGAATTTCACAGCAAAAGTAGTCAAATTCTGAATTTTAAGTAATTGTGATTTTCTTTTCAGTAAACTACATGGGTAAACACAAGTCACAGTGAGAAAAATAAAATACATTGCATAGGAAGATCAAGATTGGCTATCAGCCCAGGAAACCCTGGGTACTTCACTAGTTTGTTTTTACACAGGTAACTATAGGTTCAAGATGCAATTTTTCTCAGGAATGTAGAGCTCAAAGGAAAATAAAATTACTTTTTTTGTGCTTTTAAAAGGGGAAATTAAAGCAGCATTGAAGAAATGTCAACACAGTAACAAAAATAATATTAAATTGCACGTCATTACATGTCAATTGCTCATGTATATATTGACAGACAACACTAAAAGGGATTTTGGTTGAGAGCATATTTATTATTTGGATAATTACTGTCACTTTTATTTTCAACCTGAGAAATAGGGAAAAGTGTAAACAGGGATTAAGAAATAACCCTAATAAGTCACTTGATAGAATTTAAACTTGACATAGTTTTGTGCTTCCACAGATGTAAACCCTTCTGGGTTTTTTTCCCTCTAAGTAAGATAGGACTTAATAAACATGATCTAAAAAGAAAACATTGATGGTAATGGACTCAGTACAAATATTAAATGGGCTTCGTGGCAGGTTCTTCAGCTTGATTACCTCTGCTATTTTATAGCAAACAAATTATTAGAACAGCTTAAGGTAAGCCTTTCCCTGAGAGCTGCTAACTCTGCAGTATTTCATAATCTTTTTGTAAGGAAGTGTTGCATTAACAGATAGTTCTACCAATACTTCCTGTGCATTGAGTTACTTTCACACCACTCACTGTTCTTAAGATTAACTAGAAGCTGTAAATGTGCATAACCACTTCAATTTATTTCACGGTTAACAAAATAGATTTTTTCACATCATTAGCCCTTATAGACACTGTTTTTCAAACATAATTGTAAAATGAAAGATAAAAATCTTTTGGTTTATTCCTTAATTAGTATGTAAGTTCTGATGCCTTCTTGTTATACCCACTCTGTTCAGAAAGTGTTGGGACTCTGAAAAATAAGTTTTTGTCGCTTACTGTTAGAACAAGCTCCAGTTCTTGGAAATCCTGTAGCCTTGCAACATCCTTGTCCTTTAAACAAATACAATAAGGAGTTAGGTGATAGTGTCTGGTAATTTTGGAGAGGTAAGTTAAAATAATAAGCTCATACTAACACAAGGTATGTATTTATTCATAACTATGACAGTTCTTTACAGTAAAGTGGAAAGCAGATATCCTGTTGCATCTTGTATTTACTCTAGGGTCTTACTCAGCTATTCCCTTAAGTCTATTTTTAGAAGGAATGCAACACTGACGGTGAGTGCAAGTGATTAGTGGGATTACACTTGTCAAG
Source organism: Trochalopteron elliotii (assembly GCA_024734555.1). Taxonomy (NCBI): domain Eukaryota; kingdom Metazoa; phylum Chordata; class Aves; order Passeriformes; family Leiothrichidae; genus Trochalopteron; species Trochalopteron elliotii. The sequence goes on along the minus strand of JANPWX010000467.1, from coordinate 488,785 downwards.
ATCTACTGTATGCCACCCAAATCCCCTTTTTTTTTCCCCTTTGCTAATTCCTGGAAGCTGGTGAATTGATGCTTGCATCTACCCAAGGAGGTCATGCATGTGGCTGGCTTCTTTGAGAGCTACCCAGCAAGGCAGCCCCTGTAGCAGTGGTCTGCTGCCAACAGCACTACAGAGTCAGGTTTGTACCACTGCAGGAACAGTAGGGGTCCTGATGTCCTACCAGAGAGCCTGAAGTGATTAGAGATGAAAATAAAAAGTTCTTTCGACAATAACAAAGTTGAAAGGTGACAGAATTGCTTCTGTCTTTTTTTTTTCCTCCACTTCTTGACTAACACAAAGTAAGACACTGTGTAGTCAGTGAAGATGCAGCAGAGTGAAGTCTGTTAATCTATTCCTAATCAGATTTGCCCCATGAATGACGCCAACAATGCTTTACAAGGATTTGAGAGTGAAAGAAAAGTCAGTGGTTAGTTGGTGAAACAAGTCAGCAGGTTCCTTCTCTTGGCTGCAGGGTAGATGTCACTGAAGGAAGGACAGTTACATCCAGAGTCCTGCACTCAGAATAACCCTGAAAAACACCTCTGTGCAAGGACTGCAGCCAGGCCTTGCTGAACTCACAGAGCTTGGCTGAACTCTGCAGGCCTTTTAAATGCTGTTGGCAGTTCACAGTGGTGTTGTGTTGTACTGAATTTTACTATGGAGTCATAAAATCCAGTATTAACTGGGTCCAGCACCAAATGATTATGAAAGGAGGTGATCAAAAAATTTGAGAACCTTTTTACTTAAGAAATCCCAAACTAGTCCTGAGTGTTGCAAGTTGAGCAGATTTTTCTTCTTTTTTTTTTTCCCCAACATGGGCCTATGCAGGTGACCAACGAATTATTCCTTTATAACCTAAAAATCTCTTCTATAAGTTGCTGCACTTCAAAAGGTAGAGCTCTTACCTTTCTTAGCATTGTATTTGGTAATTTTCTGATCTTCTGGACGTGCTCAGGGTTCACACCCAGCTCATGGCAACTCACTCGGAGCAGCTCCTTGTAGGTCAGTTCTTGTCTGTCCAGTTCAATTTCAATGAAGTCATTTTCTCTAAGATTAGGGGTTTGTATTCTCACTTTAAGCACCAGTTCTATTAGAAATAAAAAGTCACATTAATAGGCAGAAGTATAAAGAACTAGAAACAATGTGTCTATAACAACTTCCAGGTATTTCTATGTTCTGTTAACCTCATTTGTGTCACTGGTAAGAACACGTGAATCCTCAGAAAGCAAAACCTGGAATTGTATGACCACAGTTTTAATGAGATTGATTTTCATCAAATTACATGAAAAAATCATAGCAAATCTAATGTAATATATGTCTGCATGTCTGAACCATTGAATGAATACTCTTTAATTGATTTAAGCTGATTTCACAGCAGCTTATACTGGTTATCAATTTCCTGAGCAATCCAAGATCACTTTTATTGGTATTTCTTGCTCTCAGTTCACTTCTCATTGCTACCCCATGGTATCATAATGCCTTTTACCTGAAGAATGAAATTCTGAATGGTAACTGGAATTCCAGGGTAGGCAAAGTTTCCCTGCAGAACAGGCAGATCCTAGAACAGCTCAGTGCAGACTGAGCCATGTGAGGTTTTCTTGAGCCCACTGGCTGCTTGCTGCTGATCTGTATTTGCAGATTGGACTATGCTATCTAGAAAATTAGATTACGCTGGTGTCTGTATGCTTTTATAGCAATTGAGACAGCAAATGTTTACATCAGTATTTTAATAACAGTTCCAGCAAAAACAGGCTATCAGCATGCTTCATTCCCTTCAAATGTTTCCTGAATGCCTAAGCATGGTAATCTGAAAGTCTCTGGAAACACGTGATTAGTCTGCACTGCCCAAGGTGACAGAAGATCAACACAAAGCCAGAAGAGATTTTTGGTGTTACCTTGCATGTTGAGTGGAAAAGCTCCTGTGAAGAAAATGGGCTGAAAGGCTGGCACAGGCCCCATGCAGGAGATGTTCCCTTGCTGGGGTAGGGAGGGGTTGGATCCTGCTGGTGAGGGGCTCCTGCCCCAAGACACCGAAGCCTGGTAAGCAGGAGCTCTCTGGAGGACAGGATTTGGGTGTGATGGCCCAGCAGACCCTCGAGGCAGGGCTGGGACATCCCCATTGGGAGGTGCCTGGGGCTGTGAGGGTGCTCGTGCTCGTCTGTAGGTGTCCGAGTCAGGTACAGATGGAGAGTTGGTGTCCTGTGGTTCCAAGTGTGAGAGATTCCCATTCAGGGCAGGATCTGGAATGCTGCTACTTGAGGTGTTGTAAACATATGGGAAAGGTGGGTTAGCCAGGTAATTGGGGATGATTGGCAGATCTGAATCTTGCTTTAAGTCTGTGAGTTCATCTTCCACTGCAAAAAAACCGAAACAACATTCTCCAAGACTGACTTAGGGGTTGGGTTTTTTTTCTTTTTTTTTTAACCCCTATTTTTTACACAGAGGGAATGCACTGCTAAAAGCATCGCTGGTTAGAAGATGCATCAGGAAGCATCCTGTCTTTTTTTCCTACAATAAACAGAATTCTTAGGTGTTGCCATACAAACATAAACGCTGAGTCTGATTCTAATAATTCTGGGGGTGCTAACTCCTTCTAAACACTGCAGCACTTCTGTTTTGGCTTGTTTGAATCTGTAGTAGCAAATTGTAACATGGTCTCTGGTGGAATAATGCTGTCATCTTCATAATGTATCAGGCAACGAAAAACAAAGGGTCGTATGTTGTTTGATATTAAGGCAGAGGATAAAGGGAAGAGAACATGCAGTACTGGGAGAGCTGTAGCATTACCCATTCAACAGCTGGGAGAGACAACAATGAAAACAAAACCAGACACTGGAGTACAAAGGAGACACAAGAGGTTGTTAATCGACCACATTTCAAATTACTTATCACCTCCAGCAGCAAAACCTGCTCTGTTCCAGCAGTTACAAAACACAATAGAGATGCTCAGCCAATGTCCTTTAATGAGCCGTTTATCTGGGCTGCTAATTTTTGATTTATCCAACATAGAACATAAGGAAAATTAGGTGTTGCTCATACAAGAGCTTCCAAAACATTCGAGAGATTTCTCTCCTGCTGTCCTTCTGAAAACTGGAAACTGCATCTACCTGGCACATAGCATGCCTCAAAATACAGTTTTTCTAAATTTCCAGCGTTTACAAAAAAGTTTGGCCAGCTGGGTATGGAATTTATTGGTAATCCCCTTTACTTAAACTTTGTTTCCTTACCATGTAAACACTCTAGAAAGCAAGTCCTAATACTAAAAATCCAAACACAGTATCTTCACATGCGAAACAAAGATTGGCCCACACATTCTTTGAACACCCTTTTACTAATCTTTGACGATCATATGGCACAGTCACTACAGGTTACCTCCCAACATCTTCCTGATCTCTCTCTTGGACGTTAACTGGGCTGGTCTCTCCCCTTTCTTGGTCAGGATGTCCTTGTCAGCCCCAGCGTGCAGCAGATAAGCCACAACGGCCGCGTGGTTCCGCTTGCAGGCCCAGTGCAAACAGGTCCTGCACATGGAGAACGTGAACTCTGTGTCAGATCCCGAGTTATGGCAGATCCCTTTCCACTCATTCTTGCTGCCTATCCAAAGAACACCCTGTGGACATGTAAAATAGGTCTGAGCTGCAAACTTCCTTGGAAATTCACCCTGGACTGGGAGTGCAGTGGCACCTGCTGATGTCATTTTCTCTTTGCTCCAATGCTCTTTACTGCAGTAGTAGTTCTAAGTTCAGGATCTTTTCAGTTTATCATTTCTTAGGCTACAGCCTTTAGGCTACTGGAAAAATAAGTATGAAAGTAAGGTTTGTGTATGATATTTTAACATTTTAAAGAATCAGCTGTACTTAGAATACATGTGTTTGGGTGTGTGTACATGGGGATCTATTACCAGTATCTCCCTAGGATGCTATATGTACTCTTTAATTAAAGCTATATATATTCTTTAATTAATTTAAAGTACTTGCACTTTCTGGCAAGTAAATTACATTTAAAATATTGTAAACATAGTTTCTAAGAACCGTTCTTTGCCCAGTTGCCATTTGCTGCATCAGTAATTACTCAGATCTGCAGACAATTAATGTTCTGCAATTTGTAAGTGATGCACAGAACTAATCCCTTTTCTGTATTTTCAAATTATTATTTGCACTTGCTGACTAGAGAAACACATTAAAAAAATCCTAAAAGGTGCTTAGTATTCAGATCTTATTTAGTGTGTGTATTAAGGACTTACAGACTCACATATGTAATTTGCTATAGAGTTGTACCAGTCTTTCCTATCCCATGTTCTAGTGGTGCTTGACATTTCTCTAGCTTTTATATTTTATTTTAATTCTCTAGCTCCAGCTGAAGGAAATTCTTCAGAAAGATGAGCATGCTCAACCCTTCTCCAAGTTTGTTTATTTATTTTTTAAGAATTATATCAAATAAAGCAGAGATAAATAAACTTAGAAGAGAAAAACTTTCAGTTGGAAGTCCAGCTCCAAAAAGCTTTTTCCAATTTGGGTGGTTTGGTTTGGTTTGGTTTGGTTTGGTTTGGTTTGGTGGGATTTTTTTTTACAGAAAGAGACTGCAAAGTCAGACAGACAGGGTAGTATTTGCATTGAGCACAAAATTTGCTGGTCTAGTTTTTAGAGAAGATATGTAAGGCTCAACAGCACAGCCTGATTTTGGGATTCATCCTGGCATTCCTGGACCAGATACATACCAAAATGTAAGTACTAAGCACCTCTAAGCATCACACATACTAAGAAGCTCACTGCAAAAATTTTAATTGTACAAACTTAAACAACAATGAAGATCCATTTATTGCCAGGGTTAAAAATTGCCAGATTATTATTTTTTAAAATAACTAATTTTATTACAAGACTTATTTAATTGATTCCAGCTTTAGATACAAACTCATTCTGATGACAGCTTGCTTTTTATCTCGCTAAGATAATTCAGTGTCCTGTGAATCAGTTAAATTTTTACAAGCTTTAATTTTAATCACAATTTAAAGCTCAAGTTGTTATGTGTTCCATGCTTCTCAAAACTGCTGATTAAACTTTCATCTTTATAATACAGTCTTGCTCCTTTCCTAATTTTATTTTTCCTATTTTTAATTATAATGTCATAGAATTCTAGAATGGTTTGAGCTGAAGGGATATTAAAGTTCATCTCATTCTACACCCTGCGGGGGCAGGGACACCTGCCACTATCCCAGGCTGCTCCAAGCCCTGTCCATCCTGGCCTTGAACATTTCCAGGGAAGGAGGAAGCACAACTTCTCTGGGCAACCTGTGCCAGGGCCTCCCCACACTCACAGGGAGGAATTTTTTCCTTACGTCTAATTTAAGTCTCTTCTCTTTTAATTTAAAACTGTTCTCCCTTGTCTTATAACCATCTGTATGTGTAAAAAGTCGTTCTCCCTTTTTTTACGAGTTTATAATTTCAAGCACAAAACAGTAAATACACACTGAATTGAACCTGCAGAAAACAGTGTCCGAAAATGCCTGAGCATTCCCTGTAAAATCCTCCTTCAAATAAAATTATGTGTGTGTTTATGTCTACAGGGTTACTTGTACAAGTGTCTGTTACAGAACAGCCTTCGCTTTCGTGTCCTCAGGTGGATCTGAACGAGATGCCAAATCCCAAGTGTTTGTATACATCGCTGGAATAAGCTCCCTGCTTGAAAGAGAAAGTAATTTTCTAACTTAAGTTAATAATAAATATTTCTGCTTAGGCAAGAGCGCGTAAAGCCCGAGGTTTGTGTTCTGACAGACCACGCCGTCCCAGGCTGGAAAAAAAACCCAAAACCAACGCTACAAAGTAAGTCCACAGTGACCTAGAGAAGGGGCAAACAGGGCAGGAGGCGGAGTGGGGACGCGTGTTTGTGACCCCGGTTATCCCCTCTGGAACAGGGGCAGCTCCATAGCGGAGTACTCGGAGGCAGATCGACCTTTTTCTTCCTCCTCAATTCACCCCGCCTCGCCTTTCACGTGAGGAGTGAAGCGGCGGCCGCCTCCGCACGGGACCGCCCGGGCCGAGCTCCCCGAGAGACCCCGGGTTCGGGGGTGGGGGGGAGCCCTTACCATCCGTTGACTTCGTTCTGGGAGTTGAGGCCGACCCCCAGCTCCACCAGCCGCCGCACCTCCTCCGCGTCGCCGAGCGCCGCCGCCTCCCGCAGCCGCTCCTGCCGCTCCCGCTCCGCCATCTCCCCGCAGCCTCCGCCCGCCTCCCGCATCGCCTCCCGCATCCCGCGGCCGCGCCGCGCCTCCGCCGTGCTCCGGCCTGGGGGACACTATTGACGGTGACAACCCGGCCCCGCCAGCCGGTTCCGGGGCGCGGCCGCTGCCGGGGACGGCCCGGACGGTGCAGTGGCGGGGAGATGTTGTTTAACGGGTGTAGAAGTCCATGGTGTGCGCCGTCTCCTGCTCTGCTGATTGCTTTTGCGGGCTCTCGATTTATCATAGAGTGAATTATGGAATCGTCGAGCGTTAAGTGTTGGGAGGGACCTTAAAGGTCATCTCATTCCACCCCCCTGCCATGGGCAGGGACGCTTTTCTCTAGACCGGGTTATTCAGAGGCCCCGTCCAGCCTGGCATTGGACCCCATCCAGGGGTGGGCCATATTTCTAGCTAACTGACTGTCTGTGGTAATTTAATTAAGGTTAATTTTATCCAGTGGTTTTACTCAAGGAAGGAAGAACTTTATGATAACTACCGTTACTCAAAAACCTGCTGGTAAAGAGGCTAAATAGAGGGATTCAGAAAAACTGGGTTTGCCTGGTAACTGCATGAGGAGGTGCTGAAGAGATTTTTAAGATTATGATGATTTGGGTTGGGAAGGAACACAATACTCATCTAGTTCTGACCCCCTGCCATGGGCAGGGACACGTTCTACTAGACCAGGTTGCTCCAAGCCCCATCCAGCCTGGCCATGAACACTTGCAGGGATGGGGCATCCTCTTATCCTGCATAGGAAATGCTCATCATCTTTGTGTGTTCTCAGCAGAATCAACTAATCCGTAAAAAAAACATAAGTAAAATAAAGGTCACTATCTGTCTGCAAAGCAATTGGACAGATGATAGGTAATTCCTGCCATTTGCATGGTTTGGTTTGAAAAGCTGTTTTTTGTCATTGTGGATTTGTCCTAAACCAAGTTACAGAGCAGACAGTAAAAACTTGACCACTATAAAAAGTCAAACTCCACTCAGACTTTTGTATTCCAGCTTGCTCTGTGCAGCCACAGCAGCATGCCAAGGAATTCTGCAGTAGTCGGGCCCAGTGTACCTGTTTGCTTCCTTGATGCAACCAGAGCATTACAAAGAAACTGAAACAGCCCAGTTCTGCCCCAGTTCCCAGTTCTGTCCCAGTTCCCAGCATTAGTACCCTGCCTTCCCTCCCATCCCCAAACCCAGACTGCAGGATACTGACTGAAAATTTATACCGTAACTTGTGTTATGTTGATTTCAATCATACTGTTCCAACTGTTCCATTGGTTTCTTAAATCATTACAATATTGCAAACCTTGAAAGAAGTTCATGGTGCCTCACAGTGCTGGATTACAGAGAGATTTCCAAAAGGAAACTCCTCAGGTAACAACTGGTGCTTGCAAGCCCTCAGTGATGCCCTCAAAGTTGCTATCAAAGTGGGTTTTACAGGATCAGCATAAACGTTGGCTTCAAGCTTTTCAAAAAATATTACATAATTAAAATTTTAATAAATGTATGTACTTAGGATGTTCAAAACAATGTTGAGTAATTGGGAAATAGTTGGCAATTGCTATGTGAAATTCAGTATATACCGAGTACAAAGTCACATCTGGAAAGGAAAACAAAATGGGCTGGTTCCAAGGTCAAAGAGTAAGATTTGTTTTACATATGCAGGACTTCTATTCTTCCTCAACCTATCGAGCATGGGGACAGGCTTTCCAGGGAAGTGGTGGAGTCATTATCCCTGGAAGTGTTCAAAAAACATGTGGATATGGCACTTGAGGACATGGTTTATTGGTGAGTGTGGTGATGGTCAGACTGGATGATGTTACAGGCCTTTTCCAACCATAATGATCCTACAATTCCCTGGATTCCTAAAGGAACATGCACAGCTGGAGGCTCAGGACCGGGATTCAGTAGCTGTGCATCAGGAGTGGTTTGGGTGACTTTCTCCTGCCAGGGTGCAGAGGGGACCATGACACTGCTTCCACTATGCCCAGGCCCATGTCCTTAGACTGCAGCCATGACCAGCAAGGCCACTAGCACACAATCACAGAATCACACAATCACAGAATGACTGGGTTGGAAGAGACCTCCAAGATCATCGAGTCCAACCCATGCCCTCAACAACAACACCTCAACTAGACTATGGTAGCAAGTGCCACATCCAGGTCTTTTTTTAAACACATCCAGGGATGGTGACTCCACCACCTCCTCATGCAGATCATCCCAGTACTTTATTACACTTTCCGTGAAGATTTTTTTCCTAATATCCAACCTATATTTCCACTTGGCGCAGCTTGAGGCTGTGTCCTCTCGTTCGGTCAGTTGCTGCCCTGGTGAAAGAGACCAACCCCACCTGAGCACAGCCACCCTTCAGGAAGTTGTAGAGAGTGATAAGGTCACCTCCGAGTCTCCTTTTCTCCATGGTGTGTCTGGGCTGTGTCCCTGCGCTCTGACACCGCAGTAGGTCGGACACTGTCGTGACAGGTTACCATTTGCAGTGACACCACAGGGAGCTGGACATTATCTGTCATGACCCCTCGCTGGGCTGGACACGGTTTGCCACGACACCTCACTAGGCAGGACACCGTCTGTGTGGCACCCGCTGCCCGTCACGGGGAGCGACACGGGGCTGTGGTGGTTCCCCGTTGCGGTATTTGCCGGGACTCCCGGTTGCTGCCCGGGCTGCCCGGCCCGGAGGCGCCGTGAGGGAGCGGAGCACGGCGGGCTCGGGGCGCGCGGTGCATTGTGGGCAGGGCCAGGCAGCGCCGCCATTTTGTCTCTGTCAGGCGCGGCGCGGGCGGTCGGGGCGAGGCGGCCGAGCTGTTCTGTGGCGAGGGGGATTCGGCCCGCGGCTCACCATGATATCGGCCGCCCAGCTCCTCGATGAGCTCATGGGCCGGGACAGGAACCTGGCCCCGGATGAAAAGCGCAGCAACGTGCGGTGGGACCACGAGAGCGTGAGTGCAGCGCGGCCGCCCCTCTCCTCCCTCCTTTTTTTGCTCTCGCACACTGCGCGTGGCCGGGGGTTTGTCGGAGCGGCGTGGGCGGCTTCTCTCGGCCGGGGTCAACTCCGGGGCGATGGGAAGAGGGAAGGGGTGAGGTGCCGGCCAGAGCGGGGGTTCCGCGTGGTTTGTCGGGGTGCGGGTCGGGCTCTCCGTGCTGGGCCCTGCATGGCGGCCTGGGGCGGGCCGGGCCTGCACGGGCGCGGGAGCAGCGCCGGGTCTCACCGAGGAGGAGGAGGAGGAAGATCCCGCCACAGCCGGGCTGTTGTTGGGCTGCAGGAGGGACAGCCCCGGTGCTTGAGTGTCTGCAGGGGAAGGCTGTGCCCGCCGGGGTCGCCCTTAACGGGAACGGGGGTTTTCCAGAGGGTTTGTGGTGGCGGAGGTCTCCCGTAGTGAAACACAAAAATAAGGCGGCGGGGCGGTTGAAGGAATTCAACACTTCTCAGTAGAAGCTGCTGACTTGCACGGAGAGGGATGAGACAGATGTTCTAGTTTGAGAGATAAATGTCTTTGGATCTCTTCCTGAGGGTGGTGTTAGGGAAGGAAAAAGAAGGGCACGCGCGACTTTAATGTGTGTGGGTTTTACTACAATGAAAAACCATAAGACTTTGGAAAGTGAGGATTTGGTTAAGACAAGCTTGATTCTTTCCGTATTTCCTCACTCAGAGAAATCTGCTTGGGAGTGGGAGGACGGACACTAACCTAACCAAGACTATTGTTTAGGAGTACTTACGTACTTTTGTTAATGTGGCGTTCATTCATTTTCTGCAATAAGTAGCCCAAGTAAGACGACGTTGTTGTTGTTATTATTAACTGGGGTTTCCCCACTGGTTGAGCTTTAATAAATGATGAGTTAGTTTTGGCCGTCATAGTTGAATTGTAAGTTATTTGAGGAAAACTCAGTGGAACCTACAGAATTCCTGTAGCTGCGGCTTTGGGAGAGATGAACACCTGATGAATTTTTAAATTTTATTTTGTCCCGTTCATGATAACTATTTTTAGTTATGGCATATGTTGAAAGGAAGTGTCACAGTTACAATAATTTATCGCTTAAGTGATAGGAATTTCTGTGGTTTAAGCTGCACAAAGCATTTAGCTCCTCCCCCTTAGCATTTGCTTAGGATGTTGTTTATTTGGGAGGAGGGAGAGATGCTTGGCTTTGGCTGTTCTAAATAGCATCTTGATCAATGACATTTCATGTTTTTATATGGGATTTAGGTCACTATAAAGGAGGATAATACTTGGTTGAATTGGTTGAATTTGCATGATCTAAGGACCAATACCTATCTTACCTTATATTTTTCAAGTGTGAGGAACCACTCCCTCTCTTGAAAAACGCTGCTCTATAGGTCAGCAGTGCACATCAGGAAGAAATTGTGAGTTCAGGAAGTTTTCATGACCTTACGTGTTTCTAGACTTACTTTATTAAGAAAATAATTCAGTTAGGTGTTCAGTTAGGTGTTTTCATTTGATTGTGAATTTAACAAAAGGAGCAGTTATATGAAATACATGAAATACGAGGTGAATGGCTTGAGCCATGTTTGTCCAGGTAGAACAAATAAGGGGATTGGTTTGGTTTATTCATTTTGGTGAGAAGACTTCTTTCCTTGGTTGATTTTTGTTTTCCCCATCATTCACTTTTAATAAGTTCAGATTACTTTCTTCATCTTCAAATGTGCAAATCACAGAATATTTTCAGTTTTTCTTTTCACTTACAACTTACACTGAAGAGTTTGACTATAACCAAAGGACTCTGTCTCTAAGCTGTTCACTTTTGTTGTTTTAGAAACAGGGCCTTGTCTCTCCTTCCCACTCCTGGGACCATTCAGAAAGGGAGAGCTGTGCTGTGTCTGAGAGCAGTGGGAAACTTACAGGCTTAGGGTTGTGCCTTCAGTCCTGCAGGATCTGCTGCTGTTTGCTCTGCTTCTGCTTTTATTTAGGATTAAGTACAACCTTTCTGCAAGGAATGTTTTCCTGGGTTCCTGTAGTCAACTGATGAGTTCATAAACCCCAGCAATTACTCCTGTTAAACACGTGTCTCAGTTGGACTTTTCTTTGTCACCTGAAGATTAAATTTGCAATGCTGACATGTTTTAAAAGACAGGAAATGCAGATAAGGCTCAAATAGTAACATTAAATCTTCTGCCTGCTGTCCTGCTTTTCAGGTGAAATATATGTGCTAATTTCTTTTGAGATTAGACATAGATCAACATGCAGCCTGCTCAGTGCCAGCATGTTGTATGGATCCCAAAGTGTAGGATTTTGTGTCACATTTCGTCAGTTTTGAATGTGGAAGATTCTCACAAGAAGCTCATCTGTATTTTGCTTATCATTTGGAGATTGCATGGATGTGGCTATCAAAGTGGAAGGTGCAGTGAAATACAGGATGGAAGTGGAAAGTGTGGGAGCAGAGGGTGCTCAGTGTGTGATTTATTTGCTGTGCCAATGAAACACGTCTGTTATATAGTATAAAAGCTTTTGTAGAGCTTAAGTTCTTACTTTAAAACTTTGACATTATTAAAGCCTTTAATCTTTAAAAATTGGAATCCCTCTTGTGGTATATTTCAGTGTGATGGTGTGTCCTTAGGTGATCAGTCGTGGTTTTGGCAAAAAGGCTTTGTTTTGTGTGCAGGAAGAAATCATTACTATCATGTATTTTAGTCTTTCTGCTTACAACCATGTCTGTAGAGAAGGTTCGTTTCTTTATTGATTCACACCTTCCTGCTTTAATGTGCCACCTGCACAAAGCAAGTTCTTACTGAGACAGGGATTGCATAAGAGCTCTGAGGCTGTTCTGTAGCACAAGACAGCCCAGCATGGGCTGCCCGTGCTCCTGTAAGGTTTGGAATTCTGATGCTTCTTCAAGGCAAACTCAGGGGTTTCAGAAAGTGGAGAGGTTTGAAGAGCTGTTAGACACAAATGGCTGTGAGCAGTCATCTCTGAAAATGCAGCTTCTCAAAATGTAGGTTTGTATTCAGAGTATGATGGGATAGTTTTAGCTATTTATGATGTGTTGTGCTTTCACTTTTATAATGCCAGCAACCTAAACTGCTTTGTGTCTAGGTAGAATTAAAGGACTTAGTCCTCCAGGGGATGGAGGGAGAGGAGCTAGCCTTCCATTACCAATACTCTTCTAAAAACAAGTAACATTTCTCTTTAAGAGTGGGCTCAGGAGAAGGGCTGATGTTTGTTTGGGTTTGGGTGGGCGGGCATTGCTCTTAAAATGTCTGCTGCATGTGAACTTTAATGGATTCAAAGAACTCAGCTGTGAGAAGGAATTTACTAGTTTTTGATGTGTAAGACACAGTCTGCTGGATTTTATTCTCAGCCTGTTTACTAGGAATTGTCTCTCTAAAGGAATTTGCTTATGTAATTGTTTATTACTGTTAAGAGAGAGACTTCTCCATCAGTAAATAAATTTCCTGCAGAAGGAAAACATGTTAATGTAGAATCATTAACAATATAGAGCTGTCAATAGCTTCTTTATATGGGAAAGCTTTGAACTGTTTCCCAAACTACAATTGAGCTTGCAGTTCTTGCTGTTAACTTAGTGGACTTGGATGTAAAGGAAACTACTTTCCACATCCAAGAGATTTCAGGGATTAGTGAATTTGTGATGAAGGAGTGGAAAGTTCCAAGCATCCCTGTTTGTTACAGTGTTGTAGTGTCTTATCAAAATGTGAGCACTCAGGGGCTTTGAAACCCAAGCTGTGGCTTATACTGCAGCAACAATTTGACAGTGACACTTTTCTGTTGCACCTTCTTGTAGCAGAGTTGTCAGAATAATTCTGCAAAAAGGAATAAATACTCATTACCTGCACAGGGAGTTCTGCCTTCCAAACTGCCTGTTGTGGAATGTGTTTTCATATTGTGATTAGTGCAGCAGCCTGATAAACCACGGATGAGTGATGCCAGTTGAAATTTATCAGTCATCTCTGTTTCAGTCCTTTGATGGTTCCATGATGCTTAAGCCATTCCTTGGCACTTACTGTTCCACTCACCTTTGATTATTTAGGATTGGTTGGAAGTGCAGTTGATGTTCAGCCTGGGGAGGTGGATGTTGCATTTAGTGAAGCTCAGCTGGAATGATCCTGCAGGATTCCAGCAAGTTGTGTTTTCCTGTTGAAGCAAACTCAGTTGAAGAAAATAATGAAATGGGTCCAGGAGGGGAAGAAAATCACTTCAGCTGCAGTGGTCTGAACTGCTCTGAAGTGAGTATTTCTCTGCAGGTGCTTCCTAGGAGAGAATGTCAGGTAATTCACTGAGTGCCGTCCTGGTGCTAGAGTGGCAGCATTTAGAGCTGGTAGGAGAAAATTATAGCAGCTTTTTAGAGTATGTGTGTGTGTTTTGTCATTATTTTGGATTTGAGGGGGTTTTTTTTGTTTGTTTGATATGGCTTGTGTTTGTTTGGGGTTTTTAACATATAAATAATTAATACAGTGTATGGCGTGTTTATACCTCATGTTTTAGTATTGGTTACTGCAACTTTTGACTATAACCATCAGTTTATAAAAAGAGGATTTTCCTAGTAGTACTTTTACATAATAATTGTAATTCTTTCTGGTTTTCATTGAGGGTGGGTTTTTTTGTTTTGTTCATCATATTTCTAATTACTTTCCCTTTACTTCTTTTGTTACTACTAGTTTCTAAACTGTTACAGGCCAGTTTGCCTAATTTTTTGGTTGATAGAAGATATTCTACAACCCTTTTTAACAGTATGGTGTGGTCAGAGTGTCAGTACTGTACTCTCTGTGTCTTAGGAAATTGTTTAATCCATCTCTGAATTTTTTTGGGAAGTGTCTTTCCACTGATCCTTATACCTGGATGTGACTGTGAGAAAATGGAAGAAGGAGAGAATGTGTAGAGAAGTTACATTTCTATGGACTAGTACAGAAATCCATCCCAGAAACTGCTCCTTTGAAACAACTCTGTAGTAAAGCAAGGGCTATTACAGCTTTCAGAAAAGAGCAGATTCTGAAACCAGCTTTTGTCCAGTAACTTTCTCCTTCTTTCTGAGGAGAAAAAAAAAGTAATTTCACACATTTTCTTAACTATTCTTGGTAAATTGTTTTAGATAGGTACCAGTGTCCAAACCTGGATCATGGGAGAAGTATTCAAATTACATAATAAGAGAATTGTTTGTTTGTGTTTCTTGCCCATGGTTTGTTAACAGAAAGCCTGATTGTTTTTCTGAGGAGTCTGTAATGCAGCCAGTAGAGTTTGAACTTCTGTAGCCTGATTTGCAGTCTGGCAGTTAGCTTGGAAATATAAATGAGGCTGACCAAAATAAATCAATTTGATCAATGGGTATCACAGGCTTTTTAGTGAGGTGCTGGAGTTTGGGGCCTCTCTGCTCAACCCCCTTCCTTGAAATCCTTCAGTCTTTATCTTGGGAGATGAGATACTGCAAATCTTTGTCTGCAGGATGGGTGAGATGGTTAGAACTAGGCTGTAATGCATTCACAGTTACTAGATTGGCCAAAAATTAGAAACTGGTGTCATGTAAAGGAGGTGCTGGAAGAACGTCCAGGCTGGTTTTGGGTTTGCACCTTAATTAATGGCAGTCACATCTGTGGGAAGGGTCTAGTGAAAAGTTAATTATTTAACATTGTTTATGAAGTTAGGGATGAAAGTATTTCTGATTGTGCCCTTATGGCTGTTCTGATGGATAGACAGGAGATAATTCTGTTTTACAGACTTCAGGAACTGACCGACTTGACTAGCTAAAGCCCATGCTTGTGGGAGAGGGAGAATAATCTTTTTAACAAAAGCTGGTTTTATCCCATCATATGTTAAGTATTTACTGGCTAGAGTAACAGGCTTTCAGGGTTTTGAACTTTCTGATGGACTTTTTCTGTTATCAGAAAAAGAACCTGACTCAATGATGTAAAACCAGACTGTGCAGAAACAAACCAAACCCTTTCTAGTTGGCAGGAAAGCAGGTTAAAATGAATGTCTTCTGTGCCTGAAGGACTATATGATGTCTTGTTGCCTGTCATTCGTAAAGTAGCAAATTGTAAAAGCAATGGAATGGGAAAGCTTCTTGATAATTCTCAGTCTTTTAATTGCCATCGAAGTCCTTGGGACAGTCCCTGATGTTTGGGTGTAGGTGGCTCTGGTTCTGCAGGCCAGGAGCTCTGAGGAATCACAGAATCACAGATTTTGCAGGTTGGAAGAGACCTTCAAGATCATCGTGTCCAACCCAGCCCTAACACTTCAGCTAACCCATGGCATCGAGTGCCACCTCCAGTCTTTTTTAAACACATCCAGGGAAGTGAAGGCTGAGCACAGAGTTGTTCCAGGCAGGCAGAAGAACTCATTCCATGCTTCCATGGTACTTGTTCTCACCTCTTGTGGCTTTTCACAGTAAAGAGTTTCACTGAAACTTACTAAATACTCCAATCTGATGTCATTCCTTTCCTTTGGAAATGTTAAATATTTGTATTTATAAATTCATGACACTTTCCTCTGATCTTAAATATTTAGTGGTAAAATTAAGAAGTGTTACTGTTGCGAGGAAAAGTAAGATTTTTGGTGTTTTGTCATCAAGATGCATCTTGTAGCACTTAGTGCTGCCAGGAAATATAAAGGTAGAGGTTGTGTAAAGTTTTTAGAAATTTTTCTATGTTCAAAGGAAACTTTATCACTGTTTTAGAAATAAAAGGGATTACATAAAACTTTCAAGTCAAGAGGCAAAAAATGATGCCTGTTTCTTTTCTTCTCTGTCAGGTTTGCAAATACTACCTTTGTGGCTTTTGTCCAGCTGAATTATTTACAAATACCCGTTCTGATTTAGGTAAGTTTATAAGTCATGACATTTTTATTCACTTAAATATATTTACAGTTGAGCTTTTGTTTGCAAACTATGTTTTTAATGTTTATAAACTACATTAATTGCTCAGTCAGAACACTTTTTTAAAAATTTTTTTCATTTCAAGGGTTACCAGTGATACAGTAAGCTGAAAGTAATATTTATTCCAGATCCTACTATGTCTAAGTGAAAAAATTCTTTTTATTTTTTTCCTGTTGTGTATGCTAAATTACTGGATGTGGGTGCTTTTCTTCTGCTCAAGTGTCAGTGTCTAGTTGGTGTTACTCTACCTGGGCAGGGTTTTAGCCTGTTTTTGTGTGAGTATACATTATTGAGCTGCTTTACTTTGCAGACTCGCTTACTGTAATAGTTATTTCTGAAGACCAGCTCTAAATTACTGGTAGTTTTCAAGTGATGGCTGCATGTAGCATGTAGTTTGGAGATGGTAATTTAGCAAAGTCAGGCTTTTTGTCCTAGTATTAGTTTCTAAGTCTGTTGAAGAGTGTGAGAGTCTGGGGAAAGGTGAGGAATTGTAACACAGCCACCTTCATGAACTCAGGGCACATACCTCCTAATTTACTTCCAGGATCTGTGTTCTAAGTAGCCAGTGTGTTGCAGAGAGCCCTAGAAAGTAGAAAGTGCCTGATAAAATTACCCTTCATTTGTAATTTTTCCCTTTTTTTTGTTCTTTTTTAAAATTATTTGTTTTAAGCCCCAGGTATTTAGGATATTACATTGTTTGTATTTACTAATGCAAAACTTGATCTGGAAGGTCTGTTTTTGTGAAGACTTCGTATGTAGTCTTTTTTGGTTTTAAAACTAGTAAATGATGTTGGCATTCTTTTTCTTTAATGTATCTTTCAAGCTCCAAGCAAAGGAAGCAGAAAGGCAGAAGCATAAAAGTCCTTGTGAAATGTTTATAGCCCTTTTCTGTGGTGATGCACAAACAAATGCTGGTGGAATATGAATACAGCAGTTGGGAATGCAAACTTAAGTTTTTTGTGTTGTCTTCTTAGGTCCTTGTGAAAAAATTCATGATGAAAATCTACGCAAACAGTAAGTTTGGTGTTTGATATATCAAAGCAAACGACATTTCTGGTATCTTTGAAATTTGTTAATAGCAGTCCAAACATTACCAATTGCTCTTTTTATTTGCATTAATTTATTTAAATAAAAATTTAAATTGATAATATTTATTATTTATATTTTTATATAATATATACTTTATATAATCAATATAATTTATCTATTATTTGTTATTTATCTTTATTATTATTTAAATATATAATATTCTTTTAATGTGAGCAAGAATTTACGATCCTGTGTGTCTTGTTACTTAGTTTTCATCTATTACAGCTTGATGTGAACTCTTGTTTTTGGAATGTTTTCCCAGGTATGAGAAGAGCTCTCGGTTTATGAAGGTTGGCTACGAGAGAGATTTCCTGCGCTATTTGCAGAGTCTGCTGGCAGAGGTGGAGCGCAGGATCCGGAGGGGCCATGCTCGTTTGGCACTGTCACAGAACCAGCAGTCCTCTGGGGTGAGTCTGCCACAGTCACTGAGGCAGCTTTTCCTCTGGATAGCACATTCAGGGTCTTACCTGTTCAGGGAAAACTTGCTGTTATCCAGAAGGTTCCTGATCAGTAAGATTTTTCATCTCTTAGCCTGCAGATCACATCTAGTATTAATGGATGAGCCAAGTGACTCCACAGTCAGCAAGAGCCCTCTCTGTTCTCCTGTTTCCTCAGAATGAGTATCTGTTCTCTACCTGTCAGGTGTTGTCTTTACCCTGACAACATCAGTTTACCTTCTCTCTACTAGTTGCACTTTCCTCCCTGCCTGCACTAGCAAGCTGTGTCTTGTCCCTGATGGATTTGGAGCAGTGACTGTGGCCTGTGCTCTGTGAGTTTTGTGGCTGCTAGGACAGCTTTGCTCCTTTCTGCTGCCCCACCTCACTGTTCTGTGCAAAGTCCAGTTGCTTCAGAAGGAGCTGTGGACAGTATCCACTCGAGATACAGCACTTGTGGAGCACAGCAGAGGTGGGAGGGCAGCAAGTCGTCTATTCTGGCAGCTTGCAGAGAGGACACTGCTGACAAATACATCTTTGAAGTGAGATTCTTTTTGCATTTTACACTCAGAATTTGAAATTCAAAGCCCACAGAACTTCTAAGACATACTTCGGTGTCTGCAAAGATACGTAGTAGCTGCATGGGAGTGTCAGAGTTTAAAGTTAGGACTTTGAATACAGTTTTCTTACCTTTTATGGGCCAGGACTGTTGGGGAAGATGAATCAGGGAAAGCTTATAAATATGATTGCTTAGCAAAAGATTCTGAAAATATGGAACCTATAATCAAAATAGAAATGAAAGCTTGCTTTGAGTTGTAGGATACTGAGCCTTAGTTACTATATAACCTGAAAACAATAGTCTAGCCAGCTGAAGGAGAATCCCTCTTGATTGAACAATACCCTTCTGCTGGCTGAGGGATCCAAAGGTCAATATAGCAAAAGAGAATAGTCTAAAGAGTAGTTTTTAGAGTTCAAAATATAACACAGTATGGTAATGTAGTAGTTCTTATAGGGTATATGTAGATTCTATAGGGTTTTGTGTCATGTACTGGTTGGTTAGTCTAAATTAGAATATTCAACACAAGAGGAGATATAATGTATTGTAACAAAGACCTCATGCTCTGACTCTCCTCCTCTCTTGCTCTCTCTCTGACTCTCCTCCTCTCTTGCCCCTGTGCTCCAACCCCCGCCACCTCTCTCTGTCTCTCTTGCTCTCTCCTCTCTTACCTCTTACCCTCTTGTTCTCTCTCTCCCTCTCTCTTTGGGACTTCCCTTCAGCCCAGGCTGGTGGCTGAAGGCAAGGCCCTTCTTACCCACCACCCTTGCAATAAAACCATGTGTTCTAAAATATCTCAGGTTGGCAGAGTTCCCTCTCCCTGCTGTCCTCGCATGGTCCTACACAGGACCTTGAACATTTTTGTTGATTTGGGAGGAATTAGTGTGACTAGACTTAACAAGGGTGGAGTAAATAGTGTTGATGAGTGTTTTATATTAGACTAGAGTATTATTAGTAGTTTCTCGTGGGAGAAGAGGCCAGGGGGAGGTTATTCCCAAAGCATGTCTGGAATATGTGAAGATACATTTGTGTGTTTAAGCTATTTTAACAAAAGAAGAAAAAAACCCAGCAAGGAAAGAAAAAAAACCAAACCACCTCACTCTTGTACTTTTTGCAGGGAGCAGGACCTACTGGTAAAAATGAGGAGAAGATTCAGGTGTTAACTGACAAAATTGATGTACTGCTGCAACAGGTGAGGGTTTTTTAACCCCCATTGGAGAGATCTCTTGCTTTTGTTACTTGATCAAAAATGAAACTTTTAATTTTTTAATTTCTTTTTAGATTGAAGAACTAGGTTCAGAAGGGAAGGTGGAAGAAGCACAAGGAATGATGAAACTCGTTGAACAGTTAAAGGAAGAGAGAGAACTGCTGAGGTCTACAACTTCAGTAAGTAATGTGTTCATAGTTCTGTGCAACATATCAAAATGTGCACAGTGCATTCTGATTAACCTTGTCCTTCCACTGAAGGCATGCAAGGTCTCTCCAGAATTTATTCCACAGTAACAGGACATTTGGCTTTGTTAATCCAGTGTGTTGATTAGGCATTCTGCCTTGAGACTGGGCTTCCTGCACACAAATTATGAAATTATTCACCCAGCAATCCTGGAGGAGAGTTTGCACCTTCCTCTAGGTGAGGTCTCAGTTAAACTTCGCCCTGTAGCCTCTGCAATATAATTCTACTGAACCACCAATGTGACTGTTACAGAAAGCCCTTGAGTCTGGGCTGTGACTAGAGACAGGTATTTGTCTGACTCTGGGAGCTACAGAAGACAGAGGGGTTAAGTATCAAGTTCCTGTTAATAAAAAGGAGCTTAAGTTCAAAGATTTTATTTTGGTGTTTAATGAAATGCTCAAATTGAGATTCTTGTTTTATTTTTGAGAGCTCATAAATGTTGCAGGCAGAGTGTTTATGTCTATACTATATGATTCATGAACATTGCACGGCAATAATCACCTGGGTTTATGTTGAAATTTCAGTGTACTTCTCATGTCTGTTGAAACAGTGGTTTAATTTGACCACCATGCTTTTAAAATAGAAGCCAGTATTTCATTTTGTTTTTCTTCATGGGGTATTCCAGCCTTTTTGTTCCTTGAGGCATATTCCATGGTAGTTCTGCAGCTCCTGACATTTCAGTTGATGCCAAAGAAATCTTAAAACTGAAAAAGAAAGCTTTAAAAGAAAAACTTAAAACTTTAATTTTTCTGGTACTGCAAGGAAGTTACAGATATGACTGTGTACGTGTTAATGCAGTGAGTAATGATTCTGTGATTTCTCATGGACTCTTTCCTTGTGGGAATAAGCACAGGGTTGTCTCTTCTCTCCCTATTTACCATGATGGGATGAAGTGCTCCAAAGATAAAGCTGGCAGATATGATTTCAGCTTTCTGTGCAGCCTGGGATTTGACAACAGTAGCATAGAGTTACAAACCTCTTCACTGATTAAAACTTTTCTTTTGCCTTATGAAATATTATTCTTTTTCAGACAATTGAGAGCTTTGCAGCCCAGGAAAAACAAATGGAAGTTTGTGAAGTTTGTGGAGCCTTTTTAATTGTAGGAGATGCACAGTCCAGGGTAGATGATCACTTGATGGGAAAGCAGCACATGGGTTATGCCAAAATAAAAGCTACTGTAGAAGATTTAAAAGTAAGTAGTTCCTCCAGTTATTGAAATGAAAAATGCTTGGAGGTTTTCTAATGTACATAAAAAGCTGTCCAGTGGATTTTCTCAAGAGGGTGAAACACTCCAAGAAATGGAATCCTGCACTGTGCTTTCAACGATGTAATTTATTGTGACATTAGATACAAACAAAGATGTTGATTCAGGTGGGAATTTTTATGGCCTTTTTAAAGAAACGTAGTGTGGCTTCTGTTCTTGTGATAGTGACAAGCAAAAGAAAGTTCTGCAAGACAAAGGACTTTCTTTTCAGGGATTTTTGGAAGCACTGTCGTTTGTTTGGAAAATAACTATTTTAAAAGTTTATGCTTTTACATCCTCAGAATCTATAAACTTAAGTATCTCAATTAATCCTCATTTCTTCCTGTGAACTTGTTTTTTAAGGAAAAGTTACGAAAAAGAACAGAAGAGCCTGACCGTGATGAAAGGTTGAAAAAAGAGAAGCTAGAACGGGAAGAGAGGGAGAAGGAGAGGGAGCGGGAAAGAGAAGAGCGGGAACGGAAGAGACGACGTGAAGAGGAGGAGAAGGAGAAGGAGAGGGCCCGTGACAGAGAGAGACGTAAAAGGAGCCGCTCGCGGAGCAGGCACTCGAGCAGGACGTCTGACAGGAGGTGCAGCCGCTCACGAGACCACAAAAGGTCAAGAAGCAGAGAAAGAAGGCGAAGCAGGTGCTACCTCTGTGTGTGTCTGTGTGTCTCTTTAAGTGTTTTCATGTAACTTGCCAAAAGGTAAAAATCTTGTGGGGACTTGATCTGTCAGTCTGAGTCACATCACTGATAGGTTAGCTTTGCTTGGGTCTTGGTTCTTAAGTGAAGATGCACCTTACTGGTTCTAAGGGTAAGCAAGCTTTTGGTGAATATCACTGTCATTTCTCCATTTTTGAAGATGACACCGTAGTGGTGGAAGTGGCTTTATGAGGGAGCTTTCAGCAGACAAAGAATGCTCCTGAAAAGTAGGGTCTTGTTTCTTCCTTCAGTTCCTTTATTTCACCGTGGTAGATACTTTTAAGCTGTGTAGGTAAGTGTGTCAGTAAATGAAGAAGGCAGTATGAAACCAGTTCTTACCTACTGGGAAACATGCAGTATGTTAAGGATTTTTGCAGATAATCACTGTATTTAAAAGTGCTACTGTTTTACTGTTTTGTATTCTGAGTTAAAAAACAGCAGCTGAGACTTACATTTTTGAAATTCTCTCTACATGTTAAGGAGTCGTGACCGGAGGAGAAGCAGAAGCCATGATAGATCAGAAAGGAAACACAGGTCTCGTAGTAGGGACAGGAGACGGTCAAAAAGTCGGGATCGGAAATCCTACAAGCACAGAAGCAAAAGCAGAGAGAGAGAACAAGACAGGAAGTCAAAAGAAAAAGGTATGTTTGTATAAAGACTGAGTTCTTAGCAAGTTCTGAAACTGATCTTGTCTTAGAGTCTCAAAAGCTGTTAGCCTTTCAGTGAGTGACTGAAAGTTCTTAGTACAAGTCAGACCTGGTTCTGAAGGCTGTGTGTGTTGCTGTAAGCAATTTGAAGCATTTTGTTCTTTCCAGTTACTGTTACTGCACATGTGTGCATGTGTCGTTTTCTTACCTGTAGCACTTTGTCTGCAGATGAAGTGGGCAAAGATTTTTATATATTTTAATAACTGTTTATCTTTAGAAAAACATAAGCCTGTAATCATTTCCTAAGAGTGAATGTCTTATATTCTTACTCTTAGTGGATATTTGCAATTACCCTTTGCAGGCACATGTTTTGTGGGAGATTGGTACCTGGCTTCTCACCTGTACCATGTATTATTTCTCAACACTGTCATGTTTCCTTTATTATCCTTTTAACAGTGCTTTTAAGTTTTTTTCCCAATCTATAAATGCAGTCCAAGATAAATATTGCAGAATCTCTGTGATGCTCTAAATGACAATTTATGCCTTCTCCCCAGTCTCCTGCTTTCCCCCCCCCCACTTTTCTCCCTTTTTTTTGGTTTGTTTTTGTTGTTGTTGTTTATTGTTTAAAGGAAGCGAGTTTTCCTTTGTCAGTATTCAGGTGAGTCTCAACAGAAAGCTGTGTTAGTCCTTGGAATGGTTTTGTAGCTGTCCATGCCATGTAGCACAGCATTCATGGTGACTCACTGCTTCACCAGAGGCTGAAGCTCAGAAACTTGAAGTAGGATTACAAAGAGCTACAGTGAGAACACTGTAGATTCACGTTTTGTGAGAAGATGCTAATTCACTGTTATTGCTAAATTTCCCCTTTAAAAGTCTTTTGGAACTTCTGTAGGAACGTAATGCTTCTGGCTCTGGTGGGGAGCTGACTAATGGCAAGTCTGAAACAGCCACCCCACTTCATGGGCTGATCATCAGTAATGGATGAAACAATTGTGTTTCTAAGGTACTTTAGAGGTTCTCTGGAATGAAAGGTGCTCTCTGTGCATGTCTGGGTTGCATAGGCCTGTCTGCTTGACCCTTCTCCGTATTTATCCAGTGGATGGGTTGCCAAAATGTTGGTAATGCTTCATGTATTTCTCTTCCCTGACTTCCTTAGACTGTTTCAATTATTCTGGTTTATACTGTGGGGCATCTTCAGTGTTGATTCTTCTCTCATTTTCCTTTGCCGTGTAAGAGAGTGGGTTTTGTTGCTTGCTCGTTGGCAGTGGAAATGATGGGCAGGCTTCAAACTCAGATTCAGTGTTGTAGCCTGTACTGTCCATTTGTTACTATTCCTACTTGATACTGTGCCTTTTTTGCCTGCTTTATGAACAGATTTCTGGTACTTGAGTCAAGAATGTCCTGTTCTCCTGAATGTGTGTATCTATGCATATAAATAACTGTTTTCTTATTTATTCAAATTTGGTCTGGTTTTGAGCTTTCCAGTACTTTCCTTAATCTTCCCATAAATAGAGGAGCTAGTGAACTTTCTTCAGCGTCTCAAGTATTTTTAGTTTTAACTTGACTGATTTCCTTGCTGGCTGTTTTATTTGCTGCTTGCTACTTTCTTCCACCAGAAATGAGAACAGTGAGGTGATGCTATGAGCTGCGATGAAAATCCCACCTGGGAAAATCAGTTCTTTTTGTTTGACAGTGCCATCTGTAAAAACACAAATAGGCCTTTAGGCCAGGATTGTAGTGCTGAAGAAGTTTGTGATTTTTCCCTTTGTTGGGAAAATCCTTTAACAGAAAAAAATATAATAGAGGAGGGGAGGAAGGAAAAAACCAATCTCAGTAGTAGTTAATAAGGCAACATTGAATTTCTGTGCTGAAGCTGTAAGCACCATTGCATCCTCATATTTGCAATGTGGCACTGTAGGTAGTTAAGAAGAAAGCTTTAGAGATTCATGTATTTGAAGTATGTGGCTTTTGCACAATAGTAACTTAAAAGTTAAGATTTAACTTAGTACATTGGGAATCTTGGCTTCAGAATCTACTTGTCTTTGTAGCCACCACTGATCTGTGTTTGTAAAAGCAAGCAGCAAAGCTGTAACTACTCATGGTAGTGCCTTTCATATGGAAATCTCAGATTGCATTATAAACATGAATATTAACACAAAAAAAACCCCCAAGGAAAGTTACCCAAGACTTGTGCACAGTTGCACATTAAATTAGTGCCACACTTTGAAAATGCAGAAGTCCTGGCTTCTTGTCCAGTAAGATACTGTAGAAGATGGAAACCAAGGTTATAAGAAAAAAGTATGTGTAAAAATGGGGGCACTTGATTTGTGACTCAGATTTCAGGGTCAGGGATACCTTTGCTAAAGAAAGGAGCCACCAGCCATAGACACCAGCTAAACATTAGCTTAATACAAACCAGTAGAATGTACCTACTGTTCAAGTTAACAAACTTCAGAGGAGATGGAGTAAATAGGGGGTTTTAATAAAAGAAAAATTATTTTCAAAGTATCTTCATTTTATGAAGGGATAATACTGGAAGGGGCCTCTAGAGCACTTTGGCTTGGCTCTCCGTCTTCCCTAATCTGGATTCTGATACTTATATAAAAATAATTATGATCATGTTTTCATGTTAGTGATTAAACCTCAGTAAATACTGCCAGAACAGCTCAGTAACACTGGGTATTATGTTTGATTTTCTGAACAGTAAAGTGGTTCACTTGGTCGTAATAAGAATTCTCACAAAACACATCTCAGTTGCCCACACAAACTCAATCAGAAAAATGTGTATGTGTTTAATCAGGAAGGAAAAGCAATATTATATGATTGTACCTAATAGGTCACAGCTGAAATATTACACTCAGTTTCAACAGCAAACTAATTTTATGTGCCTTCTCTCTTACCGATTAAAATACAGTGGAGGAAGTTAACTTCTTGCAGATACTCTAGAGGTTGAAAAGTTATTGGGCTACTACCACTTCAGTTCTGCTTGGCAAACTGGAGGTTTGCTATGGTAAACCTATTTTAATACTAAAATTTTTAGAAGAGTTTGATCTTTCATACCACAATTTATTAGTTTTTTTTAACCTTAAACAAAATTATCCTTCCTGACCACACTGAAGACACAAACAAGACACAACAAAACCCTGCACACTGCACATCCATAGGGCTATTAAGATCTACCATATCTACATAGGACAGAAGATAAGATTATTGGACTGACTACTAGTCCTCTGCGGGGAAACAAGACTACTATTCCTCAGTGGATCCACGTGTGCACCGGAGATACCTTTAAGACACAAAAAGAAGACTTTGTAACAAGGTTAGTTAGAGTGCAATCTACCTGCGGAGTTGCCAAATCAAGGGCAGACAGACCCAAAGTGACTTTAGTCCTTCAGTGAGCTGGGTGACGTTGCCCTGTGCTTTCTCCAAGCACCCTGCACTGGATGTGCTGCTGCAGGTGAATCCTCACTACTGGTGGTCATTAGGCAGCTGCCCTCATTCCTCTGTGAGGGCTTTACCCTGTCCTTTGGTAGTGTGTTGTAAAACAAAAGTTGGGATGTCACTGCTCTTTTAAAGCTTAATTTCTTGCTTTGTCTCCTGGAATATCCAAGTGTGTTATGCCAGTCTAGGTGATAATATTACTTAAGATAGCTTTTTCAGAGTGTTCGATCTGTGTGCTCCTGTGTTGGGGATATATCTATCTATTTATATTATTTATTTTGATTGCCCGGATAGCAGGGAATATTCAGAAAAAAGAGCATGAATGTTTTTCTGTATGATGACATCTGAGAGGTTGGTTTTTTTGGATTTTTTTTTTCTCTCCGGAGTGTCTTTACTGATCAAGAGTTGAATATTATGGTGTGAAATAATACAGCAGGAATTGGTATTTTTATTAAATTTGCAAATACTGAATTTACAGATGAGGCACGCAGCTCTAATACTGAATGTTTTTCTTCCCATGGAAATATTTTTACTTCTGGCTTCCTTCCTTCTTTGAAGATTGAGTTTTTAGTGTAGCAAATGCTTCGGTGAGCTTCCCAATTATGATGAAGTTGTGGGCTCCTTCCCCCACGTGTTGCTGTTTCTTTGCCTTTGAAAAAGAATTGCTTTTTATATATCTTCCAAGCTATCTCCCTAAGCCCTTTTAATGAGATGTTTGTAAATGACTGTAGTTTTTATAAAATTCAGAATTAACAACACTGACAAATGTGCAGCTTCACATTTAATTTTGGTTGTCAGTGATCTCCACCTTCAAAGCTGGCAGTGCTTAATATTGTTTCACAAAGTATTTGATAGGGTGAGATTGCTAGTTTTTAATTGGCAAGTATCAATTTCTTTGACTATGCAGTCAAGCATTGTCCCACCACTCTCTCCTGATTCTCTTTGAAGAACCAGTATTAACGAGAATTATAAACTAAAGCAAGCTGTGCACAATCAGAAATCAAAACTTGGGGACCAGAAGAGTCCCATAATAAGTAAGGAAGCCATGCACCATAATTACACATTTGCCTAACTTCTTTACCCCCAGTTTGTTCATTTTGACAGAGAGCTGAGTAGCTGCCTCTTTTAGGAGGTCTGACTTTTCTCCTCTTCCCCCACCCTGTACTGTCCCCTTCTACCTTTATTTTGTCCCCTCTCCATTCCAGCATGGTAGTCTGAAGCCTGTTTCTGTAACTTTTTGAGTATTACTGTTATTGCTATAGAAAGTAATTGTCCCATGTTGTATGCAATATATATCTCACATGTGCAATGTTTGTTTTTACTTTGAAATCCATGGTCAATGTCTTCTTTCATGGCAGAAAAGAGGGGATCTGATGATAAAAAAAGTAGTATGAAGTCCAGTAGTCGAGAAAAACAGAGTGAAGACACAAAAACAGACTCGAAGGAGAGTGAGACTAAGAATGAGGTCAATGGGACCAATGAAGACATTAAATCTGAAGGTGACACTCAGTCCAATTAAAACTGATCTGATATGACCTCAGATCAGACAGAGGTAAGTGCATTATTTCAAACTTTGATTAGGGCTTTTTGTTACTGTTTAACAGTGCAGCGTAAGTATGCACAGATGAAGATGGAGCTAAGTCAAGTAAGAAGACAAACTAAAGCACCTTCTGAAGGAAATGACAGTGTAGTCCTGCAAAACATTTTGAGGTACATTGTTTTGTCTCAGCTATTTTGTAGCAGACTCGTGCCCCCATTAGTGTGCCTCTTTGGGACATATTTGTAATATAGTCACCATAGAAAAATTAATTATCCTTTTTTTAATTTTAGGGATTTTGTTATCGTTTTTTTTTTTAAAGTTGAACTGGTTTTGTATTAAAGTCCATATTGTGTTGGTACATCGGCAGAAACTTTTGCTTAAATACTTAATATTTGAGGCACATGTTGGACTACTTTGTTTTCTTATAAACTGCTAGTATTTCTTTGTCAAGGATGTTTCTAGTTTTTTTGCTTTATTGCCTTGCATTCTAATGCAGTTTGTTCTGTAACTCGAGAGCGAGCCAGTAGCATTGGATTGATGGAAGTGTAGGGTTTATGAATTATTGCAGCTGACTACCATACCTCACACAGCGTTGGTGTTGTGAGCGGCCCATGAAAAGCCAAATTAAAAATCAAGGATTCAGTCAAACTAAGCAGGTACTCATGCCAGGTACTCCTTTCTCTACCCACATCCATGTTTGAATGCTGTTGCCTGTAATCTTTAAGCTTACTGTTGTGTTTTTGATTTTGAAGCTAGTGAAAAGGACTTTTTGTGTATTGTGTGAATACTATGTAAATCTGATGTTAACAGAATGGAATTTTCTTTCAACTGTGTGTAGGGATGCAGTGCTGCCCAGAATTAGATATCTTTAAAGAGTTTAAAATGCAATAAACACTACATAATATTCGCCTTGTTACTTTCAATGCAATTCAAGTCTTTAAGAGGTATGTGCTTAATATTTCCTACTGTGTAGGAGACTTTGCAGTCAGCCATAGCACAGAACTGTGGAATGGCTGGTAACAGGCTTGTAAGGCAGATGTAAATGCAGAGACAGATGCCACCAAATGATGGCAGTGCTGATGGCAGGAATGTATGCTGGAAACTGTGGGAAATGAAGCAGATAAGCAATGGGCAATTACAATACTGTATTGAAAGGACAACTGGAAGTTTTTTCCCCACTCTTGACATAGCTTTCTTACAGAAGGTCTTTAGTTGTATTCCTGAAATAAGGAACTAACAGTGGAGATGACAGCTGATAAATGAGCTTCTTGCAACATAATTTGTTACTGTAGTTGCGTTATGTATGCTAGGAACTCTTAAACATTTAATGTTGATATTAAACCATTAATGCTACATCATTGCTTCTAAAGCCAGTCATGTTCAATGGTGATGTTTTTGTAGAGTTAAGATGACAGCTAACAACTGGGTGAGTGTATAGGAATGGTGAACAAAATGCTCCTAATGCTGTCTAATCGTCTGTTCTCCCAAAATTTTGCATTATAGGACTACTACATGAAGAGTCAGTGAAGACAGAGGAAGACAGCTTAAACTGAAGATCTGCTTTAAAATGAGGTGAAAGAAAGCTGTAGTGGCGTAGAAAAATATAAAGTTGAGTTAGAAATTTTTTTTATAAAATTTAATTCAGGACTGGTGTTTCCTCCCAGAGTTCAGAAAGATGTGTTGATAATAGCACATATGCTACTGAGAATATAAGTCCTGTATCCTTTTTTTTTTTTCTTTAAGACTTTTTAAGATAAGAAACCAACATAACCTGAACACATGGCTTGCTCAGTGTTTAATTGCAAGTTTTCATTCTTGGACTTCAAAACACAAGAATAAATGTTTAGTATTTGTGTGAATCGAACTAAAACGAATCCCATTTTTACAACTAAGCAGTTCCTAGCTTCTTGATATATGAGAAATGGAAATAAAGTATCTTTGAATTTCTGTTACAAATTTGATTGTCTCTGTCATTGAACATTTAATATTAAATAAGCTTCTTTCCTAATAAATTACTCATGTCTTCAAGCTTAGTTCATTAATTTGGATGCTTAGTTATTCTGTACTGTTTGTGGGTTTGAGTTTGTTTGGTGCCATCAGGATTGAATTTCAGGCTTTTGCAGCAGTTAGATGCCGTTGGGTTCAGTGTCTCCCCAAAAAATGCCTTTTGCTGCAGTTGGTTAAGAAACTACAGAAATCTTACAATAAAAATGTAGGTATTAATTCATTATAAAAGGGTTCAGCTTTGACAGCATGTTTAGAGTGATGCCAGTGCTGAGGCTGGCATTCAGACTGCTTCATATTTGCATTGCATATTGTTTTGGGATATTGATTAACAGCCCTATGCAGTTGGTCAGAACAGACACACAGGCAGGGAGATGTGCTTCATGCTTCCCTGGGAAGCTGTAGTGCAGGCAGGAGTGGTTTTTGTTGGAAAAGAACTGCAGTGTGTACTAGTCAGTGCTGTGGCTGTAAGGCAGTGAATTTACATTCCTTAAACAGAGCAGTATCTTTCCCATAAGTATTCAGGCCATGACTGTATATGTAACCAAAGTCAGACATGGACAGAACACCATTGTAACTTGTGCTGATTTGTGTGATCTGTGGGTGGTGTGTGGGTGGAAGTGCACTCAGGAGGAATCTGCATCTTGGTCCCTCTGGTTGGTAGTGCCAGGTTTTGATACAGCATGCAGACAGCCATGTTCCCTTTTTTGACTTTATTGTTCTAAAGCAGACACACGTGCAGGGGCACAAGGGGATGGAGAGTGGGTGTGGTGGCATTTTTGGGAAAAATTGAAGTGAAATTATAGCTAAATTCTAACTGGAGACATTGGATGTACACCTCCTCCTTTTGGATGTTGTGAGATGGGACTCAGCCTCTTCCTTGATGTGTTACTTCTTTCAGTGGTGAAAATGTTTGTCTTGCACCTTCCACTGCACGCACTTGTTACAGGATTTGCATTTCCCCTTATTTTGCAAAAGTAAAAATGATAAAGTGGGGTACCTTGTAGTAGATTAGCTTGGGATTCAGAGTCTGACTTGTATCATAGAGGAGTCTTTAATGCTTTGAAGATGAAGGAAATTCTGTTTTGCAGGGCATAGGAAACACGGTGCTTTTCTGCCTCCAGATTTGACTGTACAAACATCTCCACAGAGATTCTCCTTTGTGAGAAGTATCTTCAGAGCTCAGGCCCAGGATAAATACCATCCCAGATTTTGTAGGAATGCTAGGCAGAAGGCAAGTAGCTGATTTCAGTAAGCACCTCTTACATGCTTTCTCCATACTGGTTTTGACAGCCTGACAGTCTTTCATTAGGTGTTAAAAATGGCCTGTGATTTTTCAAAGTTGCATTAAAATTTTAAGTGTCCTGTCCACCCTAGAGTAATCTGCTTCACTACCCCCCACCCTGAAAAAGGAAGAGATCAAAGTACTTGAAATGACTGATACTTTAATATAGAGTAGCAGTGTCAGTTCAGTACAAGGCTGTAGTGCAAACAAAAGTCGTCCTTGGAAGAACAGTAAGTTTTGTAAACATAATCTCAGTTGTCATTCCAGCAGTTTATTGTTCAAAGAAAAAGCCCAACAAAAACCAGTTAACATAACTAGTGTGCCATAGACTTTATCAAACTGCATAAAACATACAAAAATATTTCTCTGAATGCATAGACTTACTGTTATTACAGTCATGTTAGGAGAAGAGTTTAAGTCTTAACACATTAACTGTTATTCTTGATGGAAACTAGAGAAATAAAGCTTTTTAAACTAGCTGCCCTCTAGCAGAATGCTCAGTAATTAGTGGAGACAGTCCTTACACTGACTTCCTACATAAAGGAACTGGAAAGAAATTAGATACTCTTAATTAATTTTGAGCCATTAACCCACTACTGTTTTTCACACAGTTATTGCACATAATCTGAGTTAGCCTCCAAGCTATGCTGGAAAGATAAATACACAATTGTTAAAATAAAACCTTCTTTGCTGTCCTACAAGAAAAGCAAAGTAGGACCCTTGGTTAAGAAGTTTTACTTCATACTGTGTCACAGTCTTGAGCTTCCCTGGAGTTGAATCTGGCATTAAAGTGGTTCAGCTCCTGGCTGGAGAAAAACCAGGATTGGGAATAGGAAGTTAGCTGGGTTGAGGTGATGTGAATGGAGGAAAGAATTTTAGTTATTTTAACTGCAGTAAGCAAGAATTACAAGCCTAAATAACCTGGTGAAATCCTGAGCCAAGAATCAAGCATCTCTGCTGGCAGAAGGGGTTTCTGTGTTCTCTTGGTGTGCAGCAGCTTGAGGGAGTTTTCCCTCAAGGGTAAAGCAGGACACAGGGAGGGTGGCAGCCATGCTGCTTCTACCACAACATGGTGCTGCACTGTACTGTACTGCAGTTTGCCAACATTGCAGTCCAGAGCAACAACAAACAGCACCAACTCTGCAGGAGCTCTGCTCTAGTACAGCTTCATAAAGCAGAGATGGAAGAAAAATCAATACAGTTTGGGGCAGGGGGAGAAAAAGCAGCTCATGCAGAAGAAGCAAGTCTCTCACCCCTCCACCTGCCTCAGGACCCAGTTAAGGTTTTTGGTGCAAAAGTCAGCATGGTAGTTTTTGGTAAAAAAGAAAACAGCCTCCAAAAGTGTAACTTTCCAGGCTGCCATGTTGATCAGGAAAAGCTTCAGGCTCTTTATACTCCAGCAATGCTGTGACTTAAATACTTCAACCCACAGGTGAATTTTTTCATTTCTGGCTTGCTTAAATGCAAGTTAAACAGTCTGTAGCTTAACCAGAGTTGCTTTTCTTCACTCCCCACAAAGAAGAGGAAAAAAAAATTAAGTTGAAAGCACCTGGAGCCATTCAGCCCTTTCAGTACTCACCTGGCTAAAACAAGGCTATGTAACAGTGAGTGATGTAAAGTTATAAGTTAGTTACTTGCTCCTGGTGTGTTTCCCATCTAGTGGCTCATAAAAGCATGCTGTGTTCCTTCCAGCTGTGATCTCTCCTGAGGACACTGCTGTGCTGCTCCGCACACAGCAGAAACCACCACCCCCTTGGACCTGGTGTATGAGGGTGGGCCACAAAGAGCTTTCCTGCCTTGACAGTACTGACACCTGGTGGGAACAATGCACGGGCTCACAGGGGCCAGAAAGGAAATAAAACCACAGACACAGATTGGGCATCTCCTCCCCATCTCCTGAAACAAGGGCTTTCTCTTGAAAGGGCACTTCAACTCGATTGAGACTTAATTAAGGAACATTTACGAGAGGCTCTTCTGTTTTTTTGGTGGAGGTACAATAGTCTCAGAGGGGAAATAAACATTTAAATATGGATATGCTTATTCCACTTATTTTCAGCCCAATAAATGGGTTTCTGTGGCCACTCCTGAGCATTAAGTATCTCTAGACAGCCCATCTTGGTGAGTGTTTGTGAGGGGCAGGAGATTAAGGACTTGCACATTGACATTTTTAGAGAGCAGCTATTCACTGTGTGTCTCATTTAATTTAATGAGGAAGTTTAAAATACATATATACACATGGAGACACACAATTTCCTGAATCTCCGTGAGACTTACTTGGTCAGAGTGGGTGGACTTGACATAATTTTCATATCAATAATTACATCTTTCATGCCCCCCACTGCCAGATACAACCAATAAACATCTTTGAAATACACTGGAAGCATGTGCTATTACCAGATCAATGAGATATCCCTTGGCTGAATACTGTATCAAGTAAAAAAATAAAAGCAACCAGGATATTAATTATAAAATATTAGTTAAAATAGTAACCCTAATAATAACTTAAGGTTTTACACACACTGAAGGGGCTGCCTTCCTAAGGCAGCACCTGTCAGTGGCAGGTGTTGAGGTTGCAGGAGCAGCTCCCAGGCTCAGTAGGTCAGCTTGGATGCTCTGCTGTTGTAGCATGGCAGCTCCGCCAGCGCGGCCGCGGCGCTCCGCAGCGTGGAGCTCTCACTTCTCATGAGGACCAGCTCCAGCTCCTGGAAGTCCTGAAGTCTGGCAACATCCTTGTCCTTGTAAAGAACAGACAGAACAACAGATTGTCGCAACAGGACACGAAATAAAGATGCTTGACTGCAGTTAGAAGGCAGTAGAAAGCAGAAGGTTTTATGTACAATTAATTCAGCTCTAAGACACGTTATTGGTCCATAGCACTGACACTTCTCCCACTGGCTAAGTAACAGAAATAACAAACAACACCTGTTGTTATGGGAAAGGAATGTTGTTTACACAAGGGTGTTTTGGGAAAAAGAAAACTGTTGAAAAGTTTCCCTTGGGAAGAGCTAGCAGTTCTCAGGCTCATAAAATATCGAGTTCACAGTGTATTATTCCTAAACATAATTGGTTGTTATCTTTTATAAAATAACTATAGGAAGTAAAAACTAAAATTCTAGGGACATCACACCCAATAATAACAATAAAGAATGAAAAAAATCCTACCAGCATATACTCATTAAAAGTGTAGCAGGTTTGCTTGTTTGGTTTTTCTCCTCAAACTTTTTCTTCCTCTTTAATCTCTTTATGATTTGGCTGTATTTGTGCAACTTAACCAAGAGTTGTGACCACTTTCATGTACAGACCTCAGGAATATGTATTTTTGGAACAGAAGAGCAGGTTCATTTGTTAACAGCATATTGTTCATATGCCAGAATATTTTTAAACAAGTTGTGATGAAGTTTTAAGAAATGTCCAACATCCCTGTGAATCTGTCAGTTTAAGTCAGTTTTTATTTAACAAAGGTGACATGTTGCCAATCTTTTTACAAAAATACCTTCTCTCATTTCTGCAAAGTCAAGTTAATCTCTCATTTCTATCCTTACCTTTCTTACAAGTGTATTGGGTAGTTTTCTGATCTTCTCTACTTGCTCTGGATTAACACCCAGTTCACAGCAGCTCACTCTGAGCAGATCTTGATAGGTCAATTCTTGTCTGTCCAGTTCAATCTCAATGAAGTCAGTGTCTCTCAGGTTCTGAACTCTGACCTTGAGCACAAGTTCTGACAGAGAAACAGTTAAAGGGTTAACAACAAAAAAGACAACCAACTCAAACCTAACACTACAGTATTTACCATTATCTTCTGAATTCAGGCTTTTTAACACAATCCCTGTGGTCTCACTGAGAAATACTGTGCAGCAAACAGAAACTTCCAGCAAAAACAGGAGAATGACGTTAACATTTTGAAACTGAACTGATCCATCCAGTTACAAAGTCGAGTTGTTACTGAACTACCACAACTGCATTTGATGTAGTGCATAATTTAATTTTTCATGTTACACGGACTGATCTTTCCATTGTTTCACAAAGTATTACCATGGTTAAAATAAGGTGTAACAGACATTTTACTTACCTGAGAAGAAAGTTCAGGGCACTTTTGGCCACAGAATTCAGCATCTCTATTCTACTAGAGTCTGAAGAGAAATGATGATTTAACTTCATTGTTCACCCAGTAAGTAACAGAACTAGGAGACACAGCGCCTCTTTACCTTGCATGTTACACGGGAAGGTTCCGGTGAAGAAGAAGGGCTGGAAGGCGGGGGCAGGGCCGCCGGGGGCGGTGTCTGGCTGCACAGGCAGGGCCTGGCCCGGGGAGCAGAGCCCCAGGCTGGGGGCCGTGGGCAGGGGGCAGCCGGGGCTGTAGGGCACCCCCGGGCTGGCACAGGCTGCAGTGATGGAGGGCACGGGGGGCGGCCGGGCTGCAGCATCCAGGGCTGGGAGAGTCTCGCTGCTGCATGACGTGGGCGTGCAGATGCTTTCGGCCTGAGCTGCTGATGGACAAGGGCTAGTTTCACTCTGGGAAGCAGAAGAGATGGAAGCACTTTCATTCTGGGATTCTGCCAAGCTGCCTGGAATGCTTTCTTCAGTGTAAACGTTAGGGAATGGTGGGTTGGCCAAGTAGTTCGCAACAATGGGTAAATTTAAATCCTTCACTCCTTGACATTCAGTTTGTTCCTCTACTGATGAAGTTCAAACATGAGGGGGTAGGGGATGGAGAGAGAAAAAAACCCATCATGTTACTGGATAGATCTTTCTCATTTTGAATATAGTTAGTTTTCCTACTGTGTCTTGAAACTACATCACATTCCAATGTCATCAAAGAATGACACTAATGTTTAAGAAGCCTGTAACACTTGGAGGCCAGTAGCTATAAAGTGAAAGAAAAACCTATAAATGTCTTCAGTATATTCTGTTTTGTAAAAATAAAGCGGGAGGAAAAAATAACCTTTGAAAGACACATCGTTTCTATTTCTAGCAGTGTTATTCCAGCACTTTCAAATGAACTGGATGACCAGTAGTCCTTTATTGAATCTCATTTTAAAATGTTTTTAATAGCACTGCTGTAAATAGTTTATTATGACTCAGGCCAGCCAATTCAACCCAGTATTTCTTCAGGGAAGTGACTACTTGCTGTAATACCCAAACAAACTCAACTCTTGCATAAAAGCACTGCAGTAAGTGCCTGAGGATTACAGAACATAAATAGCAATGTCAAAGCAGTTCAGAAAGATCTGCTCAATGGTACCACACTCCCAGAATAAAAACTAGGAGAGAAGGTAAGTGATACGTTTATTCCCCAGGAAACACAGGAAAACTTAACAGACAGAAAAATAAGATGACTGTGGACAGAGTTCATCCACATGTGCTTAACAGTTTAGATGTTAAAAACAGGTGAGTTGTTTGCCACAAACTAAGCCCAAGAGAGGAGCAGCTTGCCCAAAAGAAAGCAAAAGTATCATGTAACAACGTGCCATTCCTTCAGGTGTAACTGCTGGAACCTGAGTCAAGATTTAGCTGCAGCCTTGTGAAGGATAACCCTGCACTGTTTGATGTAAGAGCAGATCATTGTAGAGAGCAATTTAAGTGCAACTGCAGAAGACAGCACATTTCCAAAGGTAAAGCACTTTAGAATTTTAATCTGGAGCACAGTACCTAGATGCTGATGGCACTTGCTCTTGTTCAGGAGCGTCACACACATCTAACTGGGTTTGCTGGCCATATGAAAAGTGTAAGATGGCAGAATTACAGGGAAAAATTAACCATACCAACAAGTCACACTATAAAAAGGTGCTCAGAAGGTATAACTTCCTGAATGATAAAGTTGTTCTAAGGGGATTTGTAATACTGATCGTGGTCAGACCACAGCAAATTGTACAATTGTGAAAGCCCCCATTTACAGCCTGCATGCCAGCTTTAGTTTAATGACAGCAAACAGGAGTGCAGCAGCACACTTCCCAAAGCATACAGCTCTTCCACTTCTTGGTGACACAGCTCAGAACACAAGACCTTCCTACCTGAAATCCGCAGGTCTATTTGCCCAAATATGAATTCCAGGTATAAATCAGAGCTATCTAATGAGATACAATGGTCCTAGCCAAGGTTTTGCCTATTACCACCTCAGATAAAAGCAATAAAAACATTTCAGCGTTTAGACCAAGAATTCTAGATTACTTTTAAGATTGGAATGGTACCTCCCAGAATCCTGCGGATGTCTGGTTTTGACGTTAGCTGTGCCGCCAGCTCTCCCTGAGCAGTGAGGAGCTGCTTGTCTGCGCCAGCCTCCAGCAGGCAGGACACCACCTGCGCGTGGTTCCGCTTGCAGGCCCAGTGCAGACACGTCCTGCGGGAGGGAAGCACAAGGGTTGGGATTCATCGCCCCGGCTCCTCCTCACCGGCCTCGTCCTACTTCACCCGACTTATGCATGAAGTGGTAACTGGGAATAAAGTTTCCTTCACTGCGGCGCACGTTAAACTTCTAAATCTGTAAGTTGTGCAGCGCAGGGCCCTCCTTTGCCTTGCAGAGTGACTCCCACTACTGTCCCACACAAGCGACTGGACTGGGACCTTGAGCAAACAAGCAGTGACAGGTGTAAGGAGAGCGACCTGCTTTTATCATGATCCTCTTTAGCCTTAAATCTCCGTGTCTCCCAAGATTAGCTTTTCTGTATTTGCAAATGGGAAAACTAAGAAACACAAGAGCTGCGTCCCCGGAGTAGCTCCCTCACCCCGCGCCTGATGATGGGTTGGGGTGAGCCCCGAGCCCAACCACCCTGAACACCGCCGCTAAGAAGGGCAGCGGGGGAAAAGCCGGACCCCGCGGCGACCCCGGCCCACCCCCCGTCCCCCGCAGCGCCGGGACCCTGCGCCACGCCGCCGCCCCTCACCAGCCATTGATCTCGTTGCGGGAGTCGATGTTCACCCCCGCGCCCATCATGCGTTTCAGGAGCGCAAA